>OOFB01019286.1:28720-41964 GCA_900323305.1 Trachyrincus murrayi
CTCCATTTTTACTTCTACTTTCCTTACACCCTGGTGCCGGCGTTTCCTCCTTCCCCACCTGGCCCGGGATCAGTTGTAATAACAGAGCTTGAATGACTTCCATGTGGCCCGCTGTCCTCTCCGCTGGCCCTACCGGAGCCTTGTCACCCCCCCCCCCCCCCCCCCCCCCCCCCACACCCCCCCCCCCCCCCCCCCCACATATCCATCATAACTACATCTTCGCTCCCCAAGCTGCCACGCACAGCCATACCCTCACCTGGGAAATAACACTCACGGATAAAGAGCTGACATTGTGGCAAGTTATGGGAAGGGCAAGCCCGCCTCTTGCCGCCTGCCTGCACACACCTCAGGTCCGTGCCCACACTACGCTGGTTGAGTGTGTAAACACATCCTTCTCCTCTGCTTTGGCCTTCCATGCAAGCAGTTTGCTAGATTTTTTTCCCAACACCAAAATTGTGTGTGCGTCTGTGTCTGTATATGTGGTCAGTCTGTTTGTGTGTGGGTGTGTGTGTGTGGTCAGTGTGTGGGTGTGTGTGGTCAGCGTGTGTGACACAGACATGTACAGAGATGCTGGAACACAGTGCCCGGGATAAGCACAGCACACCTTTGCACACCAGTACCTTTCATTATAAGGACCCTGAATTTTCAAAGCCATACCGTGATCATAATTTAGGCCTAAGCCCAGATGCTGAAAGATGTCATGAAATATTTCTTACTTTCCAGTTGGACAAAGCATTCGATTCAGGCATTAGGATGTATTCAGAGTGAGGGGGAGGTTTTTGTTTTATTTCTATGTAGGATTATTTTATTATTTTGCAGTGTCATGAAAAGTGAACAAAGTAAACAATTTCCTAGCTGCTGCTACCTTAGTATAATAGATTTAGAATTCGATTTTCCCCTTGAAAATATTTGTTACAAAACTGCATTCAGTTGTCAGTGCTTGCATAAGTGTACATGTTGTTCTAGTCTAGGCTTCACAGCAACGGACAAATGCTGGCGAATGTTTTGCAGATGACAAAAAAAAAGTGTTAAAAAAATATTCTGCCCTTCGCAAGGATTTTTGTCAAATAGTTTGTCTTCTATTGATGGTTTTTCTAGCCAATTAGGCTGTCACATCACTCAATTAGTGAGTACCCGAATAACGTGCTTAATACTGATCTCTTCCCTAGGGTTCTGCTGGTAGCCCTCATTATGGCGATCACCTGAGTGACAGTCGATTAGTGCCCCATGAAGGATCGTCCGCGCAACCTTTCATGAACTCAAGCATAACGGGTAAGGAGAGTCACTTCGCCCCTTCACATGCCCTGTAGTTGTGGAAATACATATACAAATACATTTGCCTTGTCACGTCCAATGCACATGATGTATCCTGGAGGTGGCAGGTCACAGTTCGCTACTGACATTATTTCCATCAACCTTGTGACTTGCTTTCTTCCCTCCTATGATGGGGTCTTTAGAATAAATTTCCAATCTTGAAAAGAAAGTCTTCTAGGCATCAGTAAAGTTGCAAGCGACATACTGTGGCAGAGGATTACTAAGTATTTTCTTAAGTTGTGCAATTTGAGTTTCATTCATTTAATATTTGAATGTAATGTTTGATTTGATACTCATCTTGGCAGGGGATTTGTGAATGTGTAGCACATTTTAAACATATTTTACATCACAGTTTGTGAATGTGTTGTTGCTTTAAGCTTGTCTCATTCTAGTTGTTGGTGGCAGGTTAGCTGTTGTGTGTGGCCAACACTTTCTTTCATCCTCAGTGGATGGTACACAAGTGTGGTGTTTCTTTAACTACATTTTGTGTGTGCTTTCTATGTTTCATGCTGCATATATGGGAAATATGTTATGTTCGTCTGAGTTTTATTCCACAGTTTTTGTTGTCCTTTCTCTCTTTGTGATCAACAACCGTTGATTCATCATTTAGATGGTTTGCTTCAACCTCAGAATTGCTTTATGTGTAATGTATTATAATAGTGCGGGGTAACCACTGAAGAATAGGATTTAACACAAGTAATAAAGGTGATATCTCCTGGGGCCGGCTTCTATGTCAGGACAGACAGGCAGTGTGTCTGAGCCTGAAGGCCCACCCCCTTGATCTCCAATCGTCTTTACTTATCCACACTTCATCCACACTTCATGCTGCCCTTTGCAATGAGGACTGACAGGTGTCTGTAAAATGATCTATGATAATAGCGTGCTACAGTGCAATCTCCCTGGCTGACAGCGATGTCGACCTCTCTGACTCGACCACTTACATATTTGTAAGAGGGTGAACAATTGATGAACGGGCTGTTGATCTCATCATTCTGTTCATCTGCAGCCTGCAAATCACAGTTTGATGTTTTACAGACAAATGTTTTGGGTGGTTTCATAGCTTAGATCTGTGCAAGTCCTGTCCCTCAGTCAGTTGGTTTTATACTGGTTCATCCAACAAAACGTAGTAAATGTAGCGTATCAATAAATAGATAGTTATAAAATAAATAGTTGCCTCTAGACAATGGGTGATTCATTGCAATGCGAGAATAAAATGTTCTGAATGATCTGCTTCGATAAAACATTCGATTCAGGCATTAGGATGTATTCAGAATGAAGGGGATGTTTTGTTTTATTTCTGTGTGGGATTATTTTATTATTTAGTTTATTTTAGTTTATGCATGTTCCCAATTCCCCAGATCTGAGAAACTGAGAGCATGCTGATACTTATTTGCAAATTCATAATAATTGTGTTTTTTGGGGAATAAAGCTTTTTAGCTCTTCATCAGGGTTGTTTCAAGCACTTAAATACAGGCATCGTTTCAAAACGCTAAGGTCACAGCTTAGAACTCATCCTGCTCCATTATCTTGACAAACCCCAAGTCAGCCCATTATTAAGGAATGCATTATTATCAGCGCGAGGACACTAGGAGTTCACTTTTACTTTTGAACTGAATGCAATTTGTTACTTGTATTTCTTCAATGAAAGTAATCTGCTTTTGAGAAATTTAATTCCACATTGATGTAAATGATGATAGCGTTATCATAGTATCTTCCGTCTTCATAATCTTTTTTACGTACAGTCGGAAAATGTAGCATCTCCAAGATGCATTTCCAATCCTTTGCACCAGAAAATAATCAATATGTTCGGTGGCATCTTCTCTCCTGCCTTTTTTGTTACTAATTGTTTCCTAAGTCTTACTATGGATTACAAAAGCCCACGTCACACAGGCATCCCTAGCGTGTTTTAAGTGGTGCAGTTGTGATGTGCTAATGCCTAGTCCCACGAGAGACCCTCCCCAGACCCAGGCTGTGAGTGTGGCCAGGTGCTGCTCAGGTGTGTGCGAGGTTTCTACTGTAGTGTGGTTCACAGGTGCTACCAAAAGCTGCTCCCACTTTATTCATTCACATCCACCCACTCAAACACACACACACACACACACACACACACACACACACACACACACACACACGCACACACACGTATGTATGTGAATACATACCGCTGCACACAAGTGCCTTGGCAAGTGTCAGCAGTTTAGAGCAGGATACAGTATCAGCTAACTTATGTTAATAAATTCTTTTGCAGGCATCACTTGATTAAAAAAAAAAATCTATAAGTCAGGAGAGGGAGGAGTCTGGGCGGTCGTGGCGAAACAAAGAGGTGGCCTGTGCCTTGGTGGTGGAGTGTAGGGTGGTGTACGGTGTAGTGTAGTTTTGTGGATGTCGCCAGTCATTATGCAGAGCTGCAGGGTGCGCTTATCTGCTACTGTGCTCGTGGGAGCGTGAAGACGAGCTGAAAGGGTACAAATCCCTTTCCTCAACCCCCTTACACCCAGCACATTTTCCCATTCCCGGTGCTCCCCTCTACCTCCATGATTCCCACTGCTTAGCCTTACCCAGACCCCGGCCCCCAGACCCCAGTATGCTACCGGTGAGGCTGCCCAGCTGCACGCGATCAGCTGTGGTCACATTTGGTCTCGGGGGGCGGGGCACTGGGTTATTAAGAAGCAAAAGAGAGCAGGGGATTGGCTAAGGTACGAATGTACCCCCTCTAAGATATTCTTTCAGCCAAGTACCCCTTTCACCAGCACAACCAGGACGGAAAAAATGTAAATGAATACAAAATAATGTATGTGCATGTTATTTGGTGTAAACATACGTAGGAAGATTTACCGAACTTGTAGTCTTCTGATTTTATGTAATTTTATTAAGGTGGTATTCAGATTCAGCAAATTGTATTGTGGTGGTGTTATTTTACACTTGTTCATAACCAATATTAGAACAACAAAAACAACTCCACCCCTAGGGCTACGTGTACCCCCATTCGAGGAACACTGGGCTGAGGTATGGTGACGTCAAAAAAGAGACTTTTTAAGGTTTAGGTTACCATCTGGTCAAACAGAGCCGAGAAGTCCAAATGAAGTCACTGGGGTGGATCCATGGAAGGAACTTAAGTGAGACATACATTTGAATACATTCTTAGTTGAGAACATCCACATCCACATTAGCTTCAACACTGAACCATGGTTACTGCTTCCAATGAATAGCACAGCTAATTAACTGCATAATCGTCTGAAGAGAATATCATAGTGCACATTTATTGTAGATTGATTGGTTTCTTGGTTCAGATTACTTTTTAAAAGCCTTTTATTTTTGCTTGTGATGGGTCAAACATATTTGTGAATCATTTATTTGCGTTTTAGATAAGGTTTGGCTGTATGAGGCTAACCTTTCCTTGCAAGAAAATAAAATAATGTACTTTTTTTTTTCTTTTTTTTTTACATTTAGAGGTCCTACATGCCCTCCCTCCTTACTCTTGCCTGCATTGGCTGCCTTGCCCACAGTCTGCAGACATGAAAGGATACTTATTTGGACTGTTAGTCCCTTTCTTACTGTTGTTGTTGAATGGCGAGCAGTGAGTTGCAAGGGGGTCAGGAAATATGCCCACAGTGCTTGGAGCTGGATCAACATTCCAGTCCAAACCAATCCAAATGTGTTATCCTTTCATGTCCTTCAGCCTCAAATGTTTGAGTGTTTCAGTAGTTGCTTGCCATGTAATACCACACATTGACACATTCTTTGATGTCGTCATTTGACAGAATTTTAATATCCAGCGAGGGGGAAGGATTTGAGCCCTGAATTTATTTAGCTTGTTCAATGTGTTTTGTCTCTTAGTGCCCTTTCACAAGCACACCATTCAGTCTGTTGTAATCTAACCCTGGTACAGTTGAACCCCTGGCCCTGGTACGGTTGAACCCCTGGCCCTGGTACGGTTGAACCCCTGGCCCTGGTACGGTTGAACCCCTGGCCCTGGTACGGTTGAACCCCTGGCCCTGGTACGGTTGAACCCCTGGCCCTGGTACGGTTGAACCCCTGGCCCTGGTACGGTTGAACCCCTGGCCCTGGTACGGTTGAACCCCTGGCCCTGGTACGGTTGAACCCCTGATGCGGCTGGGTTGCGCACTTGTGAACACACCAACTCGGGCGCGGACCAAAGCAATCACTCCCGAGACCGCATGCGAGGGGTGGTCTGGACCGGTTCCAAGTGAACTCTAGCGCCATTCGACTGCAGTGAACACACATCCGGCCTAATTGCAGGAACTAAACCAAAACACAATGGATTATGGGCCGTCTCCGCAGGCATTTGTTGATGCATACAGAAGTAAACGAAAGGCACCACAAGTGTGAGAGGAGGACCGACTTGGACTTCAGCAGAAGTCAGATGTTTGCTTGGCATCTGGGCCGAACAGCACATACAAAATGTGTTGAATAAAGTACACTCATTGGAGATGAACTGGTGCAGAAGGGACTCATGCTCACAATAGACCAGTGCCGAGTAAAGGTAAAAAGGAACGTAGACAGCAATATTTAAAAATCTCAATTAGAATGAATCCATTAGAATCCCAGCATAGAAATTGCAGCTCGCGAGACCGTTACTTGGTCATGCCTTCTTAGTCCGACAGCTAACTCATAAATGTGTGATGCAGGGAAACATGGAAGTGTCTCTATCAAGATCACATGTAGATTTGCGAACCACCTGTTGGCATGTTAGAAGGACTACATGCTAGTCTCCACCACGAACCCCCTGTAGGCCGTTAGAGGAACTACATGCTAGTCTCTACCGCCTGATCATCACAAACAGACGGCGATGGCTGCCGCTTGGTTCCATTACAGTTGTCGTCTTTACATGGCAGAAGAGGAGGATACATGTGTGATTATGAAGTCATCAGCCGTGAACTAGTGAGGCTTTGGAGAAGGTGGTCTTCTCTTTGGGTCCTCGGGGTGCCATTGATTGGTGACCATGTGTTTGTGCCTGATAGACTGTGAAATGGTGTGTTGCCGTGCGGCTGTGTCACACCTGCGTCCCTCCGAGGTGATTGATTGGTTTGGTCATGTGGAATGCTCCCATCTGGTCTGCAGTAATGCATTTCTTCTGTATGTGTAAATAGCACAGACAGTAGAACAGTTAGGCAAAAAAATAAAAATAAGGTCAAAGGCCAAGTGACAAAATGTTCCCGCCTCTTCTTCTATTTTCCCCTTTAACCCTCAAGAAGTATTGACCGTGCCGTGACATGGGGCTAAACCACAAGGTTTGGAATGAATAGAATATTGAGAGAGGTATCCTTTTGCATCACATCATTAGTCATTTCATGTGAAGGACAACGGCATAGTTTGCTACAGTGGTTTTCAACTGGTCCAGCCTCAGGACCCACATGTGTCATTAGTCAATAAGTCACGACCCAAAAATACAAAATGTATTTACCAATATTAGCAGTAATCAGCAATGCCTTCGTGTACTGTTAAAAACATGGAGCGAACAAAAAAGCCGCAACAATTGGGGCTAAACTCAATGAAATAGTAAGCCATTGAAACATGAATTAACATTGAAACATTAGTTAATTCACGGGCTTCTTTCTAAAGATTAAGGTTTGGCATATGCTCTGCTACCCCCACCAGTTGAGAATCACTGGTTTAGTATAAACATGCTTTCAAATTCATCAGTTATATCTATTCAGTTATATCTTGAATAGAAAGCAATTTTGCCGTCCTAATCTAATGTTTCCCGTTTCATTTGTGTTTAGTCTGGTGGCTCTCTTAGCTCTTAACTGATCTATTTATTCTACCTAATGACTAGCTACATCATAGGGAATTAGCAGACGCGTTCATCACCGCCCCACGTAATAGTCTGTGACATTCTAACAAAGGACAAGATCAATATGCAAATAACAACTCATTAACATTTGTGTTCAGAGTGTGAATAATAGTCAGTGCTGACAAGGCTGTAAACAGTGTTTAAGGTCTGAGGTTAGGGTAGGGAAGAGGCGTGTTTCCAGACTATATTGTTGTGGTTACACATCTCTGTCTTTCTTTGCTTGCTGGGTCTGTGCTCTCTATACCATGTAGGCAGGGGTTTCCTTGGCATGTTACTTTGGCATGTTGTCTGCTTTCCTTGATGATCCACACTGATCTAACTCTTTCCCCTGCCCCAGCCCATAGTCAGCCTTTGTATCCTGTCGAACCTGGCAGACGCATCAAAGGGCTTCAAAAGGATGGATTAGCGCACACACTTGAGAGAAGCAATGCAAGGAGAATGTGGTTATAAGCCAAGGAATTGAGTGAGTAGGTGTGTATTTTTGTAATGTCTGATGCTGACATTACAAAATGATGAAGCTGAAGCACTCTCTAATTGGCTGTATCTATGAATGCATCCCTGGAGACACTTGGGTCACTACCCCTCACATTAGTATCAACATCAAGATCACAACACATATTTGAGACATCCTGCAGCCCAGTAATCAATATCAATTTCAGACGTTTATGGCATATACATATATATGCCATATATTTGCCATACATGTGGCATATATATATATACTGTATATATTGGAAATTATTGTGAGATTGCGATGCAAAGAGAAATGTTTTCTCCGCCTAAACAGGCGGGAACAATTGTACGACAGACACTCAATGATCACAGACACTGATCTGTGATCAGTTGTTTCTTGCGACATTTAGTGTACATAAGGACATCATCAGAGTGTTGACTGTGGCTGCACGATAGCAATGTGGCATTTACAGCTAAACACCCTTTTACCTGCTGATTCCCCACGGGACGTTTCCTCCTCAGTTGTGGCTGTCCTTTGAATGTTAACATTGGACCTTGTAGCATATTGGATTGTGTTGGTGGTCTTCAGGCTCCATGGATTATGGGACATGCATGGATACAGCTTCCCATGGTTGGGTTAGAGTGTGATAGGGTGTTTTCATGAGCAGCCCTGGTGGGATTTGAAACAGCAACAGTGGCCATACATTATTTACGGCAGGCACAGTTGAGTGTGACAAAACGCATGCTGGTCGTATTTACTCAAGTCTTCTTGACCAGACCTTTTCCATAGATATGAGGTCCTGTGGGAGGAAATAAGATATTACACTAAACCGGCCTGAGATAATTACATGTTGTGATGTGATGTACGTAAACATGTGTGTGACATTTCAACCATATGGGGCAAACACTGACTGACATATAGAAATACACGTAGAAGCTTGCCGTCACCTGTTGGCCAGTGACAGCATTTTCGCGTTTTCATGTAATGTAACATTGTGCACACATACTTCAAATTAAAAAGGAGTTATGGCAGATTTGGTGTATGACCACCCCTTCAAACAAAAAAGCCTTAGTGTTTTAGGTGTTTTCCACAAAATTCAAAATGGAGGAAAATCCGGTTAGGCATTACCTGAAGCCCAAGCTTGCTTATTATTGCGCCACCATCTGGCCAATCAGATGTTTTCCCAATACTATTCCCTGTTTTCATGATATTTGGTTAGAATTACTGCTTGTTATATCAAAGTTATTGTTGATAGAACACAAGAGACACCTTTCACCCAGCTATGTCTCATGAGACGGCATGAACAGATGCGGTAGCCTCCTCTCTTGCAGGACTGCACGGCTAAGCACTTGTGAAATCTCTGAGATGTGCCTTGGTTCACCTGTGCACGTGAAAGCGATGCTCAGATCAGTCATTGTGCAACAAAATATCCAGACGATGCAAGTTTTTAACTCACTAAAAATATTTACCTTTTCCCAAGAGTAAACAGAATTTAGTTGCAATGCTTGTGTCTGTGCCTCTAATGTTTTGAAGTCTGACAAAACATAATGTACGATGTTGTGAAAGTTGTTCATCATTTCCCCAGTGGAGCTCTCATTTTGTTGGTGTTTGTTTGTTTTCCAGAGGGATAAACTGCTGAGTGTGGATATTGTTGAGTATGATTCATGTGTTTTATTTGTCAGACCTTTTTTTTTTTTTTTACGGTTTTCTTTTCCCAATGGTTGCTTGAATGCCTCTTTGTGGACAAGTCCACACATGACAGCTGATGGATGAACTGCAGACGTATTCCTCCATTAGTGGGGAGGAATCATTCTGTGAGCATATTGATGTGGTCTACTATGTATTACTGCAAATAAGTACTGGCACAAGTTAAAATGCTGTCCCCATGACTGTTGAACTGTTGTCCTTCTGCATATTCATAAATGTGTTGATACATGTACATGTGTTATTTCATTGTATTTATTTATTTATTACAGTTTTTCTGCTGGGTTGACTTCATCTGTTTTCCTCTGGTAGAATTGCCCTTATTTTATAATAACCTGGTAACCTGTTTAGTTAGTTTAATAAACCTGTACGTTCATCATTAAGAGATACATTTTAAATAACACACACCTGACACGTACAATAACTGCTTATCAAATCAGAAAACAGCATTCACTCTGTATTCAGAAAGTCATGTGTTTATCTGTATGTGCTGGAGCATACATATCATAGGCCCTGTTTACACAAGAGAAATATCTAGATTCTACAACCGGTTTTGAATTGTGATTATATCTAGATATAATAAACTCCTCTGTTTACACGAAAGGCACAACACGCCCACAACCATCTTGCTTGATGTGCACACACACATGTACCAGTTTACATTGCTTTAGATAACCACAAATTATGTTTAATAATAGAAATATAAGGTCTAGGACATCTCTCGTGCAAACCATTCCCGTCTGTTTAGACAACATCTCTCTGTGCATCACAATCTCACAATCTCAAGAGAGATTCAAAGCGCTCGTGTAAACAAAGCCATAGTCATTGATTTGTGATGATACCCGATATGGTCCTCATCATGACCTCATGTCATTTGTTTTTTCTGTTTATGCAGGTAAATCAGAAAGGGCTGTGTGTCACGGGTATGGAAGAGAGCTCGATGTGTCCGGCTGTCAGGTAAGTTGGCACGAGTCCGCAACACACATGAGCCAATGGGTCAACACAGAACAACCGCATCATGACATCATCCATTAGACACCCGATCTAGGCTCACACAACAACACACGCACACACAAAAACAGTTTGATAATAGTTTGAAGGAAAAAAAAATACGCGGCAGGAACAGCAAACAAGCAACCGAATGACTAAGGAGCAGGAAAGCAAGGACAGTTTGGTGGAACCATGCCATTCATTGTGTAACTCTTCCAAGTGACGTTGTGTCGGGGTGAGAGGGGTTTCAAAACTTCCATGTATTGTTGTCGCGTTTACCAGGCTCATTAAAGTGCTTGCTGTCACAGCGGCTCGGCTTTCATCTTATCTGATTCACAGGTGCCCTGTTATACACAAACTCTTAATTCTCTTTTTGTTTTTGAAACATACTGTACATTCGTAAATGTTGGTTTGCTATAACGGCTTCTGACCTAACTGAAAGTAAAACGTATCACGCCACAGTGTAACGTATTACAGTAGGGTGCAGTGGTATAGTGGTAAGAAAATACATATCTCAATTTCAGCTTTGTAAAAAAAAACTTCAACTTCAATTCGCACAAAAAGCCAATGATATTCCCATTTTTATTAAAATATCTTAAATTGTGTTAATATCAGACATATTTTTCTAATCAAATATCAATCAATCAAGCAACAATCAAAGGAAATTGTATCGACATAACCACGGTAGGAATGGTGCAATGTTAATTATGGATTCAGCAATTTGCAATCAAATCTAGCCATGCAGCCTGTCATTGCTGGTTTACGATTTATTGTTGCAACACCAGCTTTTCAAAATACCGTTTTCCTCCAGTACTTTGAAGTACTTCTTTGCCACATCATAGATATAGACTCCTGTTCTCTAATTGAAAGCATTATCCAAAACACCGCATGACAGGTCCACCAGCCAAATGCACACAGCATACTAAGCTGTATCATTTGCATACACAGACTCAACACATTGGCTTAAAAACCATTTACACATGGCCATGTCCCATTTACACTGTCCCATTGCAATTACCAAAGGCACTGAAACTGCCATGGTTTGCACCACGTCATCATATTGGAGACTAATGCCTTAGCTATTAAAGGGGATTCCAAGGGCCATGCAGGTTAACTACTTACCAGATCACTGGCTCTCTGCTTAAGACCCACAGCTGATTAGCTTAATTAGACTACGATCTTAATTGGTCTGTTAACACATTTTGGAAGTTTCTGTTGGTGGATATTGGTGGTAGGACGACTAGACAAATCAACCCATGACCGTCACATTAGGATACACAGAGTTTATACTCTGTGGGAATGGATTTTTCCTGTAGTTGTATGTCATACATGAATATATGAAATGGATTGCGTATTATTTGCTAATGTAACAATTGTTACAAGCCGCATAATCCTGGCATGACTTTGAATACTTGCAAAATAGTAATAGCCAAGTTTTTGTCTTTGTTATTTTTTCTCTCAGTCAAGCTTGAGATCCGATGTTGGAATAACAAGTCCTACGGCAGTGAAGTCGCCGGCTCCATTCTGCTCATTTGCAGGAGCCAATCAGAGACGGCGTTCGCTTCCAGAGCCTGCATCTATCGGTAACTGCCATAGCGTCATCAATATACTAACTCAAGTGACTTTTAATGTGAACAAGATATCTTCTTTGATGATGATTTGTATATCATTCTGTAATCTCTCTGTAATCTCAGATTTCTCTTTGGAGACTATATAGATATTTAATCCTAAACCGATTGAACGTGAACCGTTCAACCAGAAGAAACCATGGTTGTTATCCCACTGTATTTCACAAACATTGCACTTTGGGCAGTAAAAATTGGGCCTTCATTAAACATTAACTCATAAAGCTTCTTGAGCTTTTATCACGTAGGCTTGCATCAGTTTGTGCTAAATATATCTGACAAGGAGGAAAAAAATATTCATACTTCAAATGTTCAAAATCTTACACAGTCATCCTGTCTAAGATGTAATGTATACAGGCCAATACAATAATGACCATATTCATTTATAATATCAGCTATAATATTTAACATTATACACAAATTCACTGATTCATATTGTTATATTTAAAAAAAAATACACCCATATGCTTTGCAAAACACTTCAATCTACAACATCAGTGGGTTTCTTTCATGTATATCTCATTATATCTAATAACAAACAATTCTAGCTGGTTTTCAACATGTTTGTTGCTTTACCCCATTTATCATACCGGTGTGTGACGAGATGTGCTTTTATGTTTCCACAGACCCTCTGCAAACAAAGAAGGTTCGCAAGGTCCCTCCTGGCCTGCCTTCATCTGTGAGTGGAAGATCATCTGCTTCTCATATAAATAGATTCCACTGTGAGCCTAGTTAAGCACACACACGCAGCCACAGACACACAAACGCACACAACACACTGACAATGACATATCTCGAAATGACTCGAAATGTCTCACACTCAGACGACCTTTGTTGACGCTTTGTTTGGATTTCTGTGATGGGTTCAATGTCGGCACCTTTCGGAGTCGTGTGTGCGGCTCCAAGCTTGTGTGTTTGTTCATATCTAATGATTTTGCTCTCTCTCTCTCTCTCTCTCTCTCTCTCTCTCTCTCTATTATATATACTATATATCTTTAGTGTACGTGTGAACATGTGTGTGTTTTATGCACTCACTAGTTGTGTGCGTGTGTGTGTGTGTGTCGCGTGTGCCATACGTGTGTGTGTTTACATTGGGGTGATGGATTTCCAGCGCGGCCCTGTCACCGCCTGGCCTCCTGCTGGGCCACTCTGGGGACGAGTGGCTCAGAGCTGTCACAGTGGATCCCCACTTCTGCTCGTTTGATGTTTAATTAGTCATTATGTAGCCCAACAGGGGCACAGACAGAGATTAATAGCACCGAATATCTTCAATGTCTATTGGTAACAATCCCAGTGGAGTAAAAGGCATTAGGATGCAGAGAAGTGTGGAGCTCAGCTTGCA
>OOFB01019293.1:0-51231 GCA_900323305.1 Trachyrincus murrayi
CCAAGCAGCAGGATGACATCAGCGTGGAGCAGGGCTCTGGGGTAGGGAGAACCACAACCAGAACAGTATGAGATAGGACAATAGTGGCAGAGAGACGTAGACCTAAACAGAGAGACGTAGACCTAAACAGAGAGACGTAGACCTAAACAGTATGAGATAGGACAATAGTGGCAGAGAGACGTAGACCGAAACAGAGACGTAGACCTAAACAGAGAGACGTAGACCTAAACAGTATGAGATAGGACAATAGTGGCAGAGAGACGTAGACCTAAACAGAGAGACGTAGACCTAAACAGAGACGTAGACCTAAACAGTATGAGATAGGACAATAGGACAATAGTGGCAGAGAGACGTAGACCTAAACAGTATGAGATAGGACAATAGTGGCAGAGAGACGTAGACCTAAACAGTATGAGATAGGACAATAGTGGCAGAGAGACGTAGACCTAAACAGTATGAGATAGGACAATAGTGGCAGAGAGACGTAGACCTAAACAGAGAGACGTAGACCTAAACAGAGAGACGTAGACCTAAACAGTATGAGATAGGACAATAGTGGCAGAGAGACGTAGACCTAAACAGAGAGACGTAGACCTAAACAGAGAGACGTAGACCTAAACAGTATGAGATAGGACAATAGTGGCAGAAAGACGTAGACCTAAACAGTATGAGATAGGACAATAGAGGCAGAGAGACGTAGACCTAAACAGAGAGACGTAGACCTAAACAGTATGAGATAGGACAATAAACAGAGAGAGTAGACAATAGTGGCAGAGAGACGTAGACCTAAACAGAGAGACGTAGACCTAAACAGTGTGAGATAGGACAATAGTGGCAGAGAGACGTAGACCTAAACAGTATGAGATAGGACAATAGTGGCAGAGAGACGTAGACCTAAACAGAGACGTAGACCTAAACAGTGTGAGATAGGACAATAGTGGCAGAGAGACGTAGACCTAAACAGTATGAGATAGGACAATAGTGGCAGAGAGACGTAGACCTAAACAGTATGAGATAGGACAATAGGACAATAGTGGCAGAGAGACGTAGACCAAGACAAATGCAATTCAATGCAGAGAAAGAGGTAGAGCAGCATGTGTACAATGTGTGTGTGAAAGGGGGTTTGGGGGGCGGACCTGGATCGAGCAGCAGCCACGCAGTTGGGGTGGTCGTCAGGCAGCACTCCTTTCCCCATGGGTGTGGGGAGGAAGGGGAGCCCACCACACTCTACCAGGCCCCTCAGAGAGCCCTCTGCCTGCCCGTAGGCCGCTCCTAGTCCACAGAATACCAGGACCACATGTTACTGTCTGCTGGGGCCCTACGTCCCAGTGTGTTTTATCAATAGCTTTTTATTGCTTTTACTTTTTTTCCCGTTAGAGTGCTGACATAAAATGGCATAAAAAATGACATTAAAATCACAGTGTTTAAAACTTTATATGTTGATTATATCCTTTTGGAATGTGATGTAATGTACATGTCTCTGACTGTGAGGTTGTATGATTGTGTGCATGGGAGACCAACCCAGTTTCCCCTTGGGGGGAATAAAGTGTATCATAGTAAATGTGAAATGGCCGTATGATGCAGCAAAGACATTGGCTGTGCACTTGCACTTTGTCTGAACACAGTTTGCACATGATGATGTTTTTAATTTAAAACTTTATGTAAAACTTTATACTTAATAATTGTTTTTTGTCTTGGAGATGTATGCTTGAAATGTTGTCTTCCTTTCTTGTTTTTTGGGTAAGTATTTACAATTTAGTTAATTAAATGTCAAATTTGAAAAAAGACGTCTCAGAACAGCTCAGTATTTTGGGGATCAGTTTAAATACCTTTGCCGATTACTACCAGGGGGCTTTTAGCTGCTTTGAGGACAGACAGGGCTTCCATGACAGCTGTGTGATCCGCCATGCTCACTGGAGCAGGAGGGCAGTAGGACACAACTCTGATGGAAACGTTGAGTAAAATACAAGTTTTATCCAACAAGATTAGATGGAAATCTATTGACTGCTAATGGGAAATCAGGCAACTTAACAAGGAAATATATGCAATACAGATATACAATAACAGAACACATGATGAAGCAACAAACAAAGATATAGGCGATGGCATTCAACATAGCAATACAAACTAATTGCTATACAATGTATGTACAGTGCATGTTAATAGTTGCAGAGCTGCATCCTTGCTAGGAACATTTAAATATTAATCTAATTTTACAGTTTTGGGAATAGAAAACAATTTTTAGAGTGAAAACTAACCTGACATTTTTCCTTTCCACTTTAGCGTTGACCATATCTCCTGAGATGTCCACATAACAGGCACCTGGCCGGCCATACATACATGTGCGAACTGCCTTTAAGAGATAAACACAACATGCAAATTGTATGCATTTCTACACTAGTCTTCTATCTAAACATAGGCATTTGCAACAAGAACTTAGAAATTATCGGTTTAAAACTAAACATAGTAGACATTAAATTAAAGTAACATCCATTGATTTGCCCAGGGAGATAATTACAACTGTTGATCTACAAACACACAACCTTTATGTTATACCTACCTTTTCGATTACTGAAGGAATGGCATGCAGACTGCTGGGTCTGGCAGAAAACTTACTGTAGAGGCGACAAGCTTCAACCTATTATAAGAAATTAAAAGCTTTTAATGCACAAAAGGCATATTTGTTGACAGTCAATAAAGAAACGCTGGAACAGTACCTGAGGAAACTCTTGGAAGGCCCCTGCTGTTTCTTGGTTTTGATCTGAAGATCCACCTATGACAACTACTGGCCTGGAAGACAATAGGAACTTTAAAACCAACAACAACAACAACAACAACAACAACACATAAATACATAATACATAATAATTTGAAGACAACAAGCTCTTTATTGTTTTAAAATCATACCAGCAGTTAATGTTAGCATTGGCCATTCCACCAAGAGCATGGATGAGTCCGGGGCCTGACACAACCAGGCACGCGCCAGGCCTCCATACAAAACAGAGCACAGGAGATATGAATAGAGGCAACACATAAATATATCATCTTTATTTTTTGTTTAAAGCAGGAGATGATCTTGTTTAATTTACCGTCCAGTGAGGTATCCAATAGCAGATGCGGCATAGCAAGCCTGTCGTATGGAAAAACAGGGTTTAAAGACTATGTAAAAATGTACTCACATGGTGTAACACACATAGGGTTAGCCTGTCATCTTACCGCTTGTTCGTTACGCATCCCCACATACTTGATGCCTTGCTCCTGAGCAGCCATGGCTACTTCAACCACCGGGACACCAACGACTCCAAACATATATTGCACATTCTGCAGTGGAAGAGAGCGCCGGGACAAAGGGGTTTCTTATGTAGTAGTACAATTTCATAATTAATCCGACGCGACAGTAAGACATAGGCTATGGAGTGATTTAACAACCATAAGGTGGGTTAACAACATTGGAATCAACATGTTGAAACAACTTAAAACTAAAAAACTCGGAATGTCAGAGCTGACCACTGAAATTGACATTGCAAGATGTGGCAACTTGGCATGGATACTGACAGAACATGCCAATCAAATTACAAAGTTTTCAAAAGATATGATTACCTGAGCTTTAAGAGCTTCTGCTATTAATTGCGCTCCAGTCACCTCCTCCATAGCTGAAGAAGTTCTGTGAAACTCTACAACATGAACCAAGTAGTGTTGTGTCGTTCGCGACCGATCCGATTCTTTTGAACGGCTCTTTGGTACGAACGGAGAGATCCGAGTCGTAGCCTACTTGAGAGCCGTTCTTTTGATCAGTGTGCCCAAATTTCACCTGCCCTAAATCCACTCCAGTCCCCTTTACGTGAACAGTGAGAACCAGCCAGTCACAAGAGGCGTTAGGTTCTCCTAAAGCAGAAGGATTAGGATTTGCCGGTGCTGTTTGTGAATACACCATTCAGAGTTGGCCTCTCCTCCCCGCTCAACGAGCGAGGAGGAGAGAGAGAGAGAGAGAGAGAGAGAGAGAGAGAGGAGGAGAGAGAGCGCGCAGCGGTGGTTGAGCGAGCTAGAGAGTGAATGAAGAGACTTATAGTCCACACATGTGAAAAGAAATGATATTGATGGGATGTCTAAGTTTGAATCTGATCCAAATCTGAGCCTATCATATCATTATCCTAGTGATTATTTCGCAGATAAACCTTGTAACCTTCACCCCCTAAAAAAAGAAAAAGAAAAAAAAGAATGATGAGCCGTTCTTTTGAACGGCTCCCAGAAAGGAACAGAGCCATAAGATCCGGCTCCCTTAAAAGAGCCGTAATTCCCATCACTAGAACCAAGTGGCCTCCATAAAGCACGGGCACTTCCGGGTTCAGCCGAACAAGAGGTATTTACATAACTTTGTTTTATATATATACTTTTTTAAATCTCTGAATCAAGATTATAAAACTCCAATATTTTAAATTAAACAAAAAATATATATAGCCTAATGAAAAAATACATTTTGTTATACCGGAGACTTGGATAGGCCTACATGACAAGGCTCAGCTCATTCTATCCCACTGTAAAATAGTATTATAGTATTATGTATTATAGTAGTGCAATCATAGTTCTTAATTTAAAGTTTAGTTACAAATTGTAGTACTGACAACTATATTTGATATTAGCCACATAGATGCCATGCAATTTAGGCATACAATTATATTTAATTAGCAACAATGTAGACAACTAAGCCACTCAATAAACATTGGCTGGTCTAAAGGCTTTAATATTCTGAAAAAATTTAATGAGTTTCTTGTCAAATAACATTATGCATTTATTTATTACTCATAAAATATACAACAATCTCAGGTACTCAAAGAATTCATGGGAGCATTGAATTCACAGTCACAATTGTATGTACATGCTAGTTTCATCTTTTAAGAGAAAGCTTGGAAAAGAATTTCTTACATTTTGATGAAACTAGCAAATATATGGGAGCACATATTTCCAGTTAAAATGAATTTTCAAAAACACAAAACAGAAGTTTTGAATAGCCAACCATGTAGGATCTGTTTTTTTTTTGTTTTTGTTTTTAAAGTTAAAACAAGCAAAACCTGTCAATGTACATCAATTAACATAAGGATGATCATTTCGAACAGAAGAAATACAAATGCTGTCCTACCATTGGTTTACAGTGTTTCTCTTCAGAAAGCAAGGCATGCCGAGTATCACAACACCCCCAGTATTGTATCAGTGCTTTTTCGAACAAATATACTACTTACCTATCTTCTGTGTGTCATTGATTACTTTCACAGCTGCCCCTACACACACACATCGATTTTTTTAGTAACTAATGAAGGCACAAAATGATGACATAAATAGAACTTAAAGAACACAAATAATTTATTCATCATGATCAAAAAAATAACCTTCTTGCACATCGCATTTTTTAATTACTTAGTTCATCAAATACTATGTTCCTAGAGGGCTAGGAGTTTAAAGAAATGAATATGGGTATATTAAAACTCTGATGTTAAAAATAAATCATTTCCCCCCGCCCCTCCCATAAAGTGTGTTCGGCCTGCTGTAGTATGCCCTGTTCAGCCGATCATCGCTATGAAAACTTGAAATGTGGCCATAAATGTTTATATCCGAATAACCCCACCAATGTCCAGCCCATTTACAGTTAAAACCGGCTTAGAAACATGTCGCATGTTCTGTTTGGTCCCTGTCCATACTACTCAGTGAAGTGCTACGCTCCCTCTGCAACCTTTTATTGCCATATAAAGATAAGCTGTCCACCCTCTCCATGCATTCAGTTACTGGCACTGAAAGTCTTGGTGGGTCTGGTGAGGCTGAAGTTCACTGTCCCAGTCCACTATCTGCTGTGAAGGACACCTGGGGGGGGTTGGGGGAAGTCTGACATCTCTTCCCCCTCTCTCTCGCTTGCTCGCCATCTCTCTCTCCCTCTTCGTCCGTCCGTCTGTCTGTGGGGGGGACACTTAAGGCTCCTGGCTTATCTCTTCGTTCGCCCAGCCAAGCTGGCGGTGGTGGTATTTAAGACACAGCGTGTGTGTTTCTGTATGTGTATGCGTGTGTGTATATGTGCGGGGGTCATGTGTGAGTCGCCTCCTGCTCCCGGGTCCCTCAGTAGGTCTCGGAGTCAGAGTCGTTGAGCTCCTCGTCCTTGTAGGAGCCGTCATGGCGGCTGATGTTGTTGAAGCTACAGTAGGAGGTGTGCTCGTCACGCAGCGCCGGCAGGCTGTCGAAGGTGATGCTCTTGGAGGGGCTGGTGGTGGTGTAGTGGTTGATGGCACTGAAGGGCAGGCTGGGCGCCTGGGTGCAGGGGAACACAGGCATCATGGTGGCCAGGATGAGGGCGAGGCAGTCGGCCACGTCCTTGTTGGGAGCGCACGCCAAGGCTGGGGTGTAACCTGCAGCAGACAAGGGGAAGGGGTGTTGGTTACTTTAGGATAGGTTAGCACTTCTCATTATCACTATAATCCCAATATAGGACTACATCACATTATGAAAAAATACATATGAAAAAATCAGATTTTATGTAATTCTAATGAGGTTCATTACCAGTTCATTATCAGTGAAGTACATGACATTTTAAGGTATATCAGAATATCCAATATTTAAAACATCAAATTGGGATACATTTTAGGTTATCAAGTGTATCATATATAGCTTATCAAAATGGACTAAGACTATAAATCACACCCTGATGATTTGATAGCCATTTCAATGAAGTTTGTGCACCACCCATTTGTACTCTTGTATTAATTATTAATGACTAATTACTAGCATTGGCACTAGAAGCTGAAATGAAAAGGGGGGTGTACATAGTAAACATATGGAATAAGTAGAGGGAGTTTAATCCCAGAGCTCACCATTCTCATCAACTGCAAGCACACTGGCTCCCTTCGCAAGCAGCTCTTGCACCACCACAGTCAGACCATTCTTTGCAGCCACATGCAGAGGCCTTCAGAGAATAGATAATTCAATTAATAGGCATTGATCAGTTCTGTATAGACATTAATCCACAGCCTCAGAGAGCATGAATTAATAATATTCATAGCCATGGAGTACATTGATGCAGCAGGAGAAGTAGAACATACGTCTGTAAGGCTGAGTTAGTTGCATTGATGAGGTTCCTGTCTGTAATCTTCTCCAATATCAACAAGGCACTGGTTTCATGTCCCTAAAAAGAGTTAGGAGAAACACATTGAACTGAGTACTATACATGGAATACTGACAAAAAGAACAGCGCCATTTTGTGGTGGTACGAACCTTACTGCAGGCGAGATGAAGCGCAGTGTTCTTCACTGCATCCTGCAGCGTGAGATCCGCTTTCGCGCTGCTAACCAACAGCTCTGTACAAGGAAATAAACGAGAATAAGGCGAGTAAACACGTTATTATTACTTGATATATCGAGAGTGGCCGTACCCACGGCGTTGGTCTGGCCGTTCTCAGCGGCCATCATGAGTGAGGTTTTCCCTGTGGCGTCCATGCTGTTGACCTGCGCGTTGTGACCCAGTAGCAGCTGGAGACACTCCACGTGGTCCGTGAAGGCTGCCGCGTGCAGCGGCGTCCTGCGATAAAAACAAACATCGTCATGGTGTTACTTCAATCCATGCTAAAATAAACCTTCTAGCCAAGTACTGCAATGCTAAGGCAAGTCGTTTGTTAGCGTACCTGTTTTTGGTGTCTGTGGCGTTCACGATTCCGGGCCCAATTGTGTCTATTAGCATCTCAGCGACTCCTTCATTGTCATGGATACTGGACAAGAGAGGGAAAAAAAACGACAACCAGGATCATCAAACACATTCTGAAACACCTTCCCTTTAGCATTTACTGTGATGGAAGGAGGAGGCGGAAAGGCTCTTACACAGCACAGTGGAGGGGACTGAACAAGTTGCCCTCCGTCTTGTGAAACAGCTCCTGTTCCAGCAGTAGCTCCACGCATGTGTCGTGGCCTGGGGGACGGAGAGCATTTAAACATGGGGGTTGTGACACCATCCTAGGTTATAATGTTAGAAAACGTCAGGTCTCATCAATCATTTACAATTACGTCACTGAACAGCAGACGCCTTTAGTCAAGCACATAAACCAAGGAAGTTAAGTAGCGCTAAACAAGGTACAGTCAGTTGGAGAGATCCTGCGTACCATTGTAGCAGGCCCAGTGCAGAGGGGTGTAGCCTTTGTTGTCTGTAAGGACAGGAAGTGTCTCCACAGACTGGGCGGCGTGCAGCAGACCCCCCAGCACACCGATGTGTCCGCAGGCCGCGGCCAGGTGCATGGGGGTCCGCCCCTTGCAGTCCCGGACCAGGAAGTTGGCGCTGTGCTGTAGCAGGGCCTCCACACACTCCTCATGGCCCGTCACCGCCTGAGAACATCGGATTACGTTTCCTCATCAAAGGGATCAATCACAGGCAGATGAACAGGTTTCCCATAATTTGTCCAAAATGCAACATTTAGTCCACTCATGTATTAAAGGGGGGCGAAGCTTTCAGGCGAGGGACATTCCGTTCAGCCACATTTCTGCTGATATCTTATGCATGAATGTGTGTGAAGTCCTACTCACTCCTCTGTGAAGTGCTGTCCGGCCCCACTTGTCCTTGGCTTCTACGCTCGCTCCCTTATTCAGCATGGAATAGACACAGTCCGTGTGTCCGCTCAGCACAGACAGCATCAGAGGGGTTCTGAGAACCACAACACATACAGTCTCAAAGTCTCTTGTTTCAAACACTGCAGATAAAAATGTTGCTGGAGTTGAACCGCTGTACTTACTGTCCGTTCCCATCTGGAATGTCAACGGCACTTGGAAGATCAGCATTTCCGATCAGCAAACGCAAACATTCTGAATGACCATTGGTGGCTGAGGGGGAAGAAGAAAAGCAGTGAAATACTCATCTGATACAAGTCTCCCGAAACATAGGTCGTGTCCAAGTGTCCAAATACCTGCGGCGTGAATGGGCGTTCTCTTCAGGGTGAAGTCCTTCACCAGTATGGAAGCTCCCTGGTTGATGAGGACGTCCACACACTCCACGTGGCCCTTGAAGGCGGCCAGGTCCAGAGGCGTGCGCCCCTGACCATTCCTCACGTCCAGGTCCAGCAGCGACTGCACCAGCACCTCCATGGCCTGGTGGTGGCCGTGGTAGGCCTGAGGAACACATCATGATAACACTGTATGTTGGGGAGCACAAGCGCGTCTGTTAGCAGTAGTGAGCGCCACTTACGGCAAGGTGAAGCGGGCTGATGGGAGCTCTGACTTCAGAGTCATTCATGATGTCCGTCCCTGAGGTTTCCATTAACTGAACAAGCCACAAAAAAAATGTTTTAAGTCAAAACCTTTCAAACCAAATCAAGTTGCTGGATTGATTTAACAGGCAGATCAGCATACATATTAGGGGTGTTAACGGTTCCCGTCTAAAAACCGCACCGTACAGAATGACACGTGCAGTTCGGTGCCTGATTTTAGTGCATTTTGGAGTCACAGCCATATAATTAATATTAGCAGGACTTGATTATCCTTTATTATATACACAGCCAGTAACAATGATGACTATTGATAACATCAGCGATTGCGATGCTGAGTGATTAGCGTCGCGTGAACATAAAGGTAGAGAGCGGCGAGCGGAGAGAATGAGCAGTGGATCCCCAGCGTTATTTAAGTCTGGCGTCTGGGACATTAGGATTCTGCGTGGAGAAATGTTGTTGCAGTGTTGCTGTTGTTGCAGCAACACTGCAACAACAGCAACAACTCTGACCAGCACGAGGGGAGCGAAGCCGGTGGAGGCAACGATCAATCGATACACAGAAATCACTAAAGGCTTGGCTGTGTTTATGGCTCAAGGTTTACAGCCATATTCCGCAGTTGAAGATGCAGGATTTAAATACACGGTTAAGATTATTGCACTTCATATTGGTTTATTTCCTGTTTATTTTTCATTGTAATCTTTTCATTTAAAAGGTC
Source organism: Trachyrincus murrayi (assembly GCA_900323305.1). NCBI lineage: Eukaryota > Metazoa > Chordata > Actinopteri > Gadiformes > Macrouridae > Trachyrincus > Trachyrincus murrayi. The sequence continues at coordinate 9,939 of OOFB01019293.1, forward strand.
AAATAAAAAATATATAGTACCGAACCGAACCGAAAGTGTGACCAAAAACCATGAAACGAACCGAACCGTGACTCACCTGAACCGTTGCACCCCTAATACACATCAAGAGTGTGGTACCTGTTTACACAAATAAAATAACAGACACACTCACCACATCTAGAGGCGTTTCGCTTGCTATCTGTAAAGGATAAAGGATCAAGCATTAAACGTGAATATGGATAGACTAAATTTTTTTATTAAAGTATCAGAAAGAGCTGCAGGTCCTCACCAGCTCCAGACAGAGGCGATGTCCATATGCAGAGGCGTAGTGCACAGTGTTGTAGCCCTGACTGTCCCGGATCCCTGGATTTGCATCGTTTCGCAGCAAGTATTCCAGGCACCTGTTCCAAAAAAACACAACATCAATGCAACTGTAGCGTTATACAAAGTGGAAGGGAGCCTGCATGGGATCCTAGATACATTACTACAGGCCACCACATTACTAACTTATTGAGTGACATGTCAGGTTTTACTGACTTTCCGTCCGTGTCGGAGGCAGCAGCGTAGTGCAGTGGCGTGCAGCCCCTCTCATCCAGGTCGTTGACGCTGGCCCCAGAGCCCACCAGAGCAAACAGACACTGATAGTTACAGTTAGCGGCAGCATAATGCAGAGGGGTTCTGGGAGGGGGAGAAGATACATTACTATTAATGACCAATTCATTGATTTGCTATTTACTATTTAGCAAATGCTTCTATCCAAAGCAACCTACAGTGAATTAAAAAAAATAAATAATAATAAATAATAATTTAGCCAAACTGTTAAAAGTAAACTAAATGGACCCGAGAAGAAACACAATGAAACGGACCTGCCAAAGCTGTCCTTCCTGTTGAAGTCTGCTCCAGTGTTGAGGAGGAGATTGAGACATTCTAAGTTCCTGGAAGGCATGAGGACAAATTGTAAGCAGAAATAAAGGAAGTAAGTTCAGATTAGGTCGTATGTAAATGTGTAAGTTACTGAATACTACACTAGGAGATGAAGACTTTGAAGTTAAAGTGTCCTCAGCTTACCCCCCAGCTGCTGCAGCGTGTAAACAAGTCCTACCAAAGTCATCCGGAGTGTCTATATCAAAGCCTGCAGCAGGGAAGAGTTAGTGACATATGAACCACATCATATAATTCACACTGCGGCCTATATGACACATATATAAATATATATTAGAAGAGCTGTATACATATATTCATAAGGGGTTGACATAATTGGATTTAAAGAACCTGGGAAATGAATGAATGACGAAAGAACATAAAAATACAGTAGGACATTATGAATGCTGACTTTAATACATGCAAGACTTTGTTGGAGTAAAGCCAGTAGATGAAAAGTGTAATAAAGCATAGCATACCTGATGAGAGGAGCTTCCGACAGCAATCAGAGAATCCACTCAAAGCTGCCAAATGCAGTGGGAACATTCCATGAACACCTCGCCTGAAACAAATATGTTGGTCAAATGAAACTCACAAGCATAGTAACATTCATCTTGAGCACAAAGAAAACTCCACAAAAAATGGTTTTAACTGTTGTATGGCACCGGTACCAAAGCACCCATATTGAGGTATATGATGTTTAATCCATCTCCAGGCTGGTAAAAGTAGCAAAAGGAAGCTGGCATACAGCAAAGAAGTGTAAGCCAAGCCAAGTTGCTGGAAATCCTCTCATTTAAGGAGGAGAGAAGAGAGAGACAGATGAATGATATCCAGGGAGCCATAGTAAAGCTGTAGACCAGCTGACAGTCGATTTCGTCAAGTACTGAGCTTTGAGACAGGACCCTGCAAAAGCATATATCTGTGCAATTGACCTCCTAGACAGACTGAATGGATCGCCATGCTTGGGAATGTAGAGCTCACATCGTACGATCATCCAATTTAATTTGTTTGGCATTAAATGATACTTAAATGCCAGCAGTTTCTGCTGCTCATCACAGCAGAAACCAATACAGCCTGCAGACTATAACTTGTATTAAAAGAATAATAAGATGTTGTTGGCTTGTTATGTTATACACCTTATTTATAGATGTAAAACACATCATTAAGTGACTATATATATAAATATATGATGACTAATCTGTCTGGTTGAGAACACCCAGTCATTAAGAGAGCAGTCAGTCATCAACCAGCGACCCTTTTTGCTCTGTTGCAATATCAACAAAAACGTGAGTAATTTATCCGGCCCACCGGGAGAGCAGAGGCACGTGGTCACTCACTTGGCCGTGTCAGCACCGTTGGTGATGAGCGTGTTGATCAGCAGCTCATGTCCGTATCGAGCTGCGATGTGCAGTGGAGTGTTGCCATTCTTATCTTCACAGTCGATTTCCGCCCCTAGAGAAAGAGAGAGAGCAGGGAAATTGAAAGCTGTGACTCACCAAGGTTGTTTTAAGCACAAAAAAACAAAAGGCTGACTGAGGGGAATTAAAAGAGGACATAATAAGTTTACCGTTCTTAATGACAGCCTGAGACCTCGAAAATCGCCCATGGATGGCAGTCATGTGGAGAGGAGTCTTTCCGTCTTTACTCTGCAATGGTGGAGAAAGAGGTCACATTGAGCCTCCAATTTTCTTTTTTACGATTACTTGTGAAATGCAAAAAAAAGCATTTGACTAAAGAGAAAGAAAGTTTCGTCTTATAACATTATCCTAAAACATTAAATATTTTGTAGCCATTACTCAATACCTTCAACAATTTATACAAAAAATATTAATACAAGTCATCACGTCCTTAAAAGAATGACAATAACGGGTCCTACAGACATCCAAGTGATCAGCAGCACTAATGAGGGCCATCACCCAGGGGGCGGGGCCATCACCCAGGGGGCGGGGCCTTCCTGGCTCACCTTGATGTTGACGTCAGCCCCGTTGCAGACCAGCAGCTCCAGGCAGAGGGCACCGTGGCGGGATGCGGCCGTGAAGTGGAGCGGCGCAAAGCCCTTCTCGTTCACCTGGTTGACATTGGCGCCGCACTCAATGAACTCGTTCACCACCACATCCTGTCCGTTGTAGCACGCCACGTGCAGCGGCGTGTTGCCATACGCGTTGGGCTCGTTGATCTGGACCGTCAAAAAAAACAAAAACACACACGGTTATGACAGTCGCCACTGTTAAGTGTTCTTTTTTAATTTTAAAAGGTAACTATTATGTATGCATGGATGTCAACTCTGTAGGTAAGTGTGGAGTGTGTGTTGTCGGTGGCTGGTTTAAGCAGCCTCACCTGGTCTGAGTCTAACTGATTAGACTCTGGGGCTGGGTGAGGCTGCACACCTGTGGGGCGTTGGCCAATCAGGCCCACAGGTTAAACCAGCCACCACCACACACACTCAGGAGGAGCGCCAGCATGTCAGCACGTACCACCTGCTCTGCCTGTTCAAACTATCTCAAACTCTGCCTGTGTCCTAATGTTGGAGAAGCTCTGAAAAGCCACTGTAGGTGGCATGTAGCAGGGGAAACTGCTCCATCTGGCGCCTGAACAGGGATTTCTCCAACCAAGAGTAAGGACACAGAAGGGCTGCCCAGGGACACACTGGAGCCACCAGCCGCGGTGATGGGCAGCCACCTCCCAGCACCAGCCCTTTCCCCGACGGCAGCGATGGCCGGTGGTGGAGCCCAGTGGAGGGCGGGGGAGGCCCAAGGCCCAAGGCCCCAGGCTCTAGGCTCCAGGAAAGAGGTGTGGGGGATGATGCCTCGTCGTGGTGGTGAAGGGTGGCCCTACTGAGGGCTGTTCCGGGCCCTCCAAGGAGCTACCACCACGGCCCAGCTGTCGAGCCTCCTCCCAGCCCGTCCAGACAACCCTGCAATCGCCAAGTCCAGCGACACCTCCGCCAGCAAAGGCAGCAGCCCTGGCCTCCGGTCTCCAGGATGGAGGGGGAGGGGGGGTTGGCGGGTCACACTGGGGTGGTGTGGGGACAATGGGGTTGGGGGGTGGGGGATTGAAGGGGGGGGGGGGGGGGGGGGGAGTAGGTTTCGGTTGGGGATTCTCCCCAGCCTCAATTTGGCGTTGAGGATATGTGGAGTGTGTGTTGTTGGTGGCTGGTTTAAGCAGCCTCACCTGGCCCGAGTAAGACTGATTAGACTCTGGGGCTGGGGGAGGCTGCACACCTGTGGGGCATTGGCCAATCAAGGCCCACAGGTTAAACCAGCCACTACCACACACACTCAGGAGGAGCACTAGCATGTCAGCACGTACCACCTGCTCTGCCTGTTCAAACTATCTCAAACTCTACACTAAACCGGAGGGGGGTAAGTGACTCACATCCACCCCCAGGTCCAGGAGGTACTTGACAACGCTTATCATGCCGCTGGAGGAGGCGGCATGGAGTGGTGTGTACGACTTCTTATCCTTGCAGGCCACCTCTGCACCGTGGGATGCCAGCAGCTTCACCACCTCAATGTGACCTAGAAGATAGTGTAGTATAATTTATACACGAGTCATAACAATTGCAAGGTTCTTTAGACTGACCTGTGCTGAAATGTAAGCCTAATAGCCATAACATACATTGGCATAGCCATGCACTAGGGATGAGTTTTTAGCTTTTCTAAATGCAGAGCAAAAAGTCAAATATATTTGTGCAACAATTTAATTTCATTAGTCCCTTGATCGTGCAAAAAGTTTAAAAAAAACTAAACAAAAAAAAACACTCCGGACACTAGGGAGCTGCAGGGGGTTCATACTATACAAGCAAATGTTAACCCTCCTGGACACAGCTGTTAACATTAACCGATCCCCCCCATGGAGCTCCAGACATCCACACGCACACCAGGGGTTCATACGATGGTTGCGATGGTTAACCCTCCGAACAGTCGACCGATTAATTGGCCCGATATCTGCCATTTTGAGATAATCTGCATCGGCCGATGCCTGCACTCACGAGGCTGATAAATGTCTGCAGACACATTTGCAGGCAGCCTTGTCTGAAGACACATCTGCAGGCAGCCTTGTCAGTATGGCTGCTGTGGAATGATGTTAGCGCTCCGCCTTGTGTCAATTTCGCCATTCTACAATAAAGATACTTTGAACTTTCCGGGTTTTTCCTGCATTGAGAATTATGAGGCGGCCGCCTCCGTCAAATTTCGTACCGCCTCCAGTTCTCGACAAAACTCTGACGGGTGTCTTCACAGAGATGGGGACTTGAGTTTGTGACTTGGACTGGAGTCGCACTTAAGTCGCACACACAGTGACTTGAGACTCGTCCTCAAAAGACTTGAGACTCTACTCTGACTCGAGATTTGGGACTCTTGAAGAATCTTTGTATCTGACGAGATGAATGTCATTCCCTCTCTTATTATCATGCGTAACCTTACGCATCTGGTGCGCGCGGCCACAGATGACTACGCTGTACACTACCTTATATACATATCATTTCTCACCACTCATAAGCCGTGTAATAACCGGCGTACGGATGCACACGCCTACGTTGACGATCGCACCATTTTCATAAACAATCCAGACACACACAGTAAAATCAGAGTGTGTTGGCCTGACTCATTCCAATAACAGTAATCCCACTGATTCCTTCTCCTTTGTTAAAGTGATGTTTAATTTATTCCACGTTCCTTTACAGTCTTCCTTTCCGTCTAACCTTATTGACATGGTCAGAAAACCTTGTGGCTCCACTCTTAACTAGTCAAACTAAAGTCTGTAGTGCTCTGTGTTTACATGCCGTTGCGTCTTTTCTTAAAACGCATTTCCGTCTGCTTGACAAATTAACAATAACTTGGATAAAACGCACAGTATATATCATGCAAACAATAAGAACCTTTATATAGCTTTATATAATCGGCACACAATGATTATCATAAGAAAGGTCACATTAATATAGGGAACAAACAAATACTAAACCCATATCGGTCGACCACTACTCCGAACACAGATTTAGGTAATTAAAATATAAACATTTATGACAACCATGAAGCTCTATTGCAATTTCTTGGTTTTAAATAGTTGTGTGCAGTTATACGGTGTTGAAATAAAATGTACAAAATGTTGTCTCCTTCCTGGTTGTTCTGTCACATTCAGAACCGATTTGTCGCTTTGTTAATAGGCGGCCCACTTCGTGCTTATAAATAATATTTTTTAGCACAATTACTTTTATAACATTCTCTCTCAGCCCTGGAACTTAAACCATTTTGATGCCCTAATATTGGCCCTAAATAATGTTTGAATAAGTAAGTTAAACGTGCAACATTTAAGTCGACTATTGGCTTAAAATGATGACTAAGGGTCAAAATAATTTGAGTGTAATTTGTTAGAAATGCCATAGCCATCCGTTAGCAATTAGTGAATAGAATATCTGTTCCGGTTGACTACGCGCCCACGTCTGTATGAGACAATTTAGATTTTAGACCGCTCCCGGGTCATTTCTGCTCAATCAGGGCATCTCTTCCCTGATTGGTTTGGGGAATCCATCTTGCCTGTCAATCGTGCAGTGTTTATTTTCTAAATCTCGGTTTCTTCTACTTTTTTCCACTCCACCAGAATCAGTTTCACAACAGTATTTTAGTATTTTCAGACAAATTGAATGCCTCAAAATCAAACTCTTTAAACTCTTTGTAGCAACAGGTGAGCTGTCTGGCCATTGGCCAAGAGGCTGTGCTAGCTAAAATAGAAATTATTAGCATTCATTACCCATGTAAGCTGCCCAGTGGATGGCGCGGCGGTCCTTCTTGTCAAAGGCATTGATGTTGGCTCCTCTGGACAGCAGCAGCCTCACCATCTACACAGCACACACAGAAACACAAGACAGACAGATGAGTAGACAGTGGTGGCTACAAATCGAAAGAAATTAATTGTGGGAACTAATAAATATAGGCTTGTTGCAGGAGGTAAGACCATTAACAAACTGATGGATTAAACATGATCATCCCATGATAATCCCGTTTCCCTTTTCAGAGTGGGGGCATTGGATTTTGTAGCCCAATGGTTAAGACCGTGAAAATAAATCTTCTTGGGGATGTTTGGTTATGTTGTGGGCAGTTTAAAATAAAAGACCATCAACAAATCTGTAACTAATGTCTCCATTGCATTAAATACTGCAGCCACCGTTTATAGAGACACAGAGCACTCCAGTGTGTTCTAGACTGTGGGTGGGTTAATGGAAGGTGTGGTTTGGTGGACTTCAGTGCTGAGCAGCACATCCTGAGTGGCTGCGGCCCTCCGTGCCGTGTTCTCGTCACTGCTTGGATTGATAGCACCCATAGGAATTACAGTTTCAATAAGGATTTGAATGATTTGTTTCTGCAAGACACCCAACAGCATTCCATGTCATTTAGCAGACATGTATCCATCAGTGAGGCAGAGAACAATCAAAGCAAACCAAATCAAAGCAAGCCCGAAGCTCAAATTCGGATGTGCACAGATAGTGGGTTGGAAACTAATATTTTCCTATCCGAAGTTGCCAGATAATATTCGGATGCTGGAAATAATGTAATCGCAGCGGGGAAATATGTGATTCAATGCACACCTCTCTGTGTGTTTTTACCGTGCCAAGGACAGAGAAAACATTGCATGTTCCCCAACAGAGCCTCCCCCCCTCTCACACACACACACACGCACGCGCACACGCACACACGCACACGCACACGCACACGCACACACGCACGGTCTCTTTTTTTGGTCACCGAACATACCATCTCTCGACTCCACCACCGGGCAGGCAATGCTTATTCTTTTGATTAGAAATCATAGGGAGGGTGAAAGTGAGCCTACTTTAGTTGTAGTTTGCTCTGCTGCAAGTGAATGTTACGCCTATCTCACTGCTCAACGCTATGCGAGCCAAGGGCTGCTGTACACAAAGCCTATCGGGTTCTCGGGCACATTCTCGCCTTTCATTTAGTTTTATTGTTGGATATATTGTAGTGGATAGCGATTGAGCCTTACATATGACTTACAAGTTCTTATTCCTGACTGTTCAGTGTCCCCTAATTAAGGGGGGCTAGAAGGGGTTTGAAAGTAAAACAAAATATAAATATATAAAAATAAATATAAAGTCCAGGATATAGTTCTTAAATAAGGTTTTGAAAAGAAAGACAGGGAGGGGGTGAATAATTTCAATAATAAAAATAAAATAATGCATTTTAGATATTTCCTCTACGTAGCACTACTTCCAGGTTAAACCCCACCCACTTGTGTTTTTTATAAGATACAGATAATATTGTGCTCCAAGTTTGAAAAAATAATAAACTGGAAAGTGGAGTAGCTATAGGAACAGAGCCAATGCTAACCTAGAGGTGGTTAAAACACACAAAAGGCCAACCTCCAGGTGCCCACTGAAGGCAGCGTGGTGCAGCGCCGTCCGTCCCGCCCGGTCTGAAACATTCACATTGCTGAGCAGGGGGACAAGCGCCTCAGCACAGCGGACCGCCTTGTTGGCCGCGGCTATGTGCAGCGGCGTTTGCCAGTTCTTGTCGCGGGCGTTGACGTCCGCCGAGTGTTTCAGCAGCACCTGGACGGCTTCCTGCGGGGACAGACCCATGTGTGGTTGGGTAAATGTGAACTTCTGGAAGCGTTAGTAGTAGAGACGAGGATACGATCGTGATAATGTAGCGCTGCATGTACCTCACTGCAGGAGGCCACGGCCCGGTGCAGAGGAGTCAGCCATTTGTTGTCTTTGGCATTCACCCTGGCTCCTAGAGAACACATGTCTCAGAGTTAGCCATATAAAAGCCAACAAAAATCTATAATATGTTATTGCTCTGGGATAGATCAGTTTACATTAGTCATTCACTTTTCCTCCTTAGTAAGTACTTTAAGTAATCATTTCTATAGTAATTATGTTTATGCTCAGTACACAGACAACCCTTAACGAACAGTGAATAATGAAAACGGAACAATAATGTTCCCGTTGAGAAGACAGAGGCGCTAGACCGCAGTGTCATTATGGATGTAAAACACTACCTGACAGTATCAGCAGCTCTACGATCTCAGCATCTCCCAGATAGGCAGCAGCATGCAGCGGGGTTCGCTTCTCATTGTCCTGACATCGAAGGAACAAAATTATACATTGCCTGATTTATTCAAAACAAAATGGCCTGAGCTTGACCTAGGAATGCAGTAAATGAACTAAGCGGGTTATGTGTAGAAACAGTAGTACTGTAAATGTCAAGTCATGTGCTATTAATCCTGTGCCGTTTAGCAATAATCTTCTGGAAATAAGACAACTGTTTTCAGACAACCGTAGATTCAATCCAACATTTTATATAAAGTGAGGAGATATTAAACAAGTAAAGTCAAGTTGCTTTAATGACCACACGACCAAGGTCGGTGGAATTTGGGTACAGTACAGCATGTTAGCACAGTTCTGCTCAACATTAAAAGACATGACAGACATCAACTTACATTTAATACTAATTAGACAACTGACAGACAATATTTACAAAACAGAGTACTTAAGTGCGTTAGTGCATGTGTGCATTGTTAGTGGGGAGTTCAGAGGAGAGTTCAGCCATGATTGTTTCGTGGCTAGCCAAAACTGGGTTCAATCCGCATATCGGGCTGTACCTTAAAAGTCAACTGGTCGAATTGTAACAAAACTCGTTAATGCGGTCCAAAAAGAGAGGTGATCCCCGGTCAGGTTCCAGTAGTTAACACAGGTAGACCCACAGTGACTTGGACAGTGAGTGTGCCTTTCGCTTCCCGCTTTAGATTGCTTTATTAAGGAGCATGAATATGTGTTTAATATCAATTTTTTTTTTTAATCGGTTCTATTTCATGTAGGCTGCCCGTCTAGGCCTTATGGGCTTGTCCCATGTGCATGCCAATATTACACCTCTATGGAGAGCTTGGGTCATCCTCTTTGTATTGCCAGGTCTTTGCTTTCACAAAAAATGAGCAACTTTCTGACAAAGTCTGTGAAGCATTCAAGTTATTTTGCGGTGTACACCTGCGTGTGCTCATTATCACCATCTAGAATTAACGATTAAACACTTCACACACGCAGGTGTACACCGCAAAAAAACACTTCACAGACTTTGTCAGAAAGTTGCTCATACATGACAAACTGCTGTCCGTAGAGGTGCAATATTGGTGAGTTTATCGCCATTAAATAAATGCCATTAAGACTTATATTTTCATGAATAGGGCACTTTATGAAGGGAATTGTGACAAAGAGGCACAGTCCTGTTAGTCGCTTGCAGCTAGTTCGTACCATATCCTAATACATCATTCCATTGCCCATGCAGTTAACCAGTTGTACCATATATATTCTAGAGCCTGGCCGATGGCACATTTTTAGGTCCAATTCTGGAGAGTCCTAGGCCACCGATTACCAATGTTTTGTCAAAAAGTGCAACATTTTCAAATCTATTTGAAAAACGTATATTTTTTTCTATATTTGAGAACATTTAACTTATAAGCAAACAAATAAATAGAAATATGCGCGATATAAGCGCTGCGTTATATGCAAGTTATTGTTATTTTGTTGAGCCGACAGAAAAGACTAGATGGCATGAAAACACAGGACTAGAGAGTTTAGTTTGGACTAGTTAAGAGTGGAGCTGTAAAAGGAAGCCTTGTTTGTTTCCATGGTATTACCATGTTCTTACTATATCCTTTGCAATACATCATTCCATTGTCCATGCCGTTAACAATGAGAAATTGTCATGTTTTACTAGTAATGTTGTAGAACATATATGGTACAAATTCCTGTTAATTGCATGGACAATGGAATGATGTATTACAAAGGATATGGTAAGAACATGGTAATACCATGGAAACAAACAAGGCTTCCTTTTACAGTACAGTTTCAGCTTACTTACTGTTTTAACTGTAAAAACATTTACAAGAACGTACACAGTATTTAAGATGTACCATGACACTAGAGGAAAACCTGTGGAGGTTGTTACCAGGTAAGTATGTAATTTTTCAACTTGAATAGGAACAATTCCATAGTTTCTAAGGTAAAGCTAATGAACCCTTTATAAATGGGTGTAGCCATTAACAATAACTATATAAGAAAAAGTAATTTATTGGAAAGTACTATGTTATTTTCTTGATAGAACATAATTAAACTCAGGCTGTTACCAACATAAACCTTGGATAACTACAATTGTAACTTGAATTGAGGAGGGGTTTCTAAGAATTGGTTGCCTACTGTCCTATGAAGTATGCAATTATATCGGAGTTATTACCAACCTAATGGTCACAACTACACAGTACTTTGAGTTGAGTTGATGGGTAATATTGGAGGTTTTTCTTCGTATTTCAGCTGTAGTTTCTCTGTATTTACCTACTTATTTACCAGTGGTAATTACCCAATAATATACTATAATTTACCATATATTTACAGAGTAAATTTGGGGACTGTAAAAGGAAGGGTTACCTGAAAGGGTACCTATCGACTAAAACTTCTACCAAGATGTCCAGCGGCAGAGGGGCAGATCTTTCGGACCAACGGGCCTTCTCAGGGCCTACCTGCTCCTCCTACCCGGCGGTGCTCCCCCCGGTGACAAGCACACTACGTGCTTCCGTTGCCTGGGACCGGAGCACGCCGGTGCCACCCACACGGGCTCTGAGATTTGCCCGGGCTGTCGTTCCTTGCAGCAAGATGACCTTCTCACCAGGCATTTATTCTTTACACCAGGGGTCACAACTACATTTGTCTAAGGTCCAGAATTTTTTAAAGCAGACACTGTGGGGGCCGGACTTTCAAATAAAAACAATAATACATTTATTTAGGCCTAATTAGCATATTATTGTTTATTAATTTCACTTTCTTACAAAATGTATATTATTTTTATTAGCCTATATCAGTGTGAACAGACTCATAACACTTATACTGCCGCCAGCCACCAGGAGGCGATCAAGATATTTTGGCTTCACTTTTGGGGAGCTGTCATGTTGTCTGTCAATGGCAAGCAAAAATGTCACTCTAAAAGAGCCTAAATCTGAAAGTTGACGTGGAAAACCGCAGCTTTAATGAAGAATGGACCAATAAATACGCATTCATCATGCCAACTTTCAATAATGCTAAACCTGTATGCCTCATTTGCAATGAAACGATCGCTGTTGCAAAATAATACAACCTTAGGCGTCACCAATAAAGCTGGATATTCCCATGCCAGCGGAATTCAAGATTCAAGATTCAAGAAAACTTTATTATCCCGAGGGAAATTAAGGTTATGAACCAAACTAACTGAACAAGAGAGGGAAAGAAGTGCATCTCTTCAGGCTGTCTGGGTTCCAAACATAACAAACCATTTACCCATGCTGAGGTTTTTAAGGAGTGCATGGTCACTGTTTGAGGAACTTGCCAACAACAAATCTATGGACAGAATTGCCTCTGTTAAGCAAATACCTCTGTCTGCTTCAAGTACCGCCCACGTGTCCACGTCTTGGCAGAAGACGTCCAGCAACTTGTACTTGAAGGGGTCAAGGAAGCTCAACACATATCCCTGGCTATTTCCCAGTTGTGAGTTTGTCAGATATTTTGATTTAATTTGATTCCGCTAGAAGGTAATACCATTGCTGACATTATCTTTGGAAAACTGGAGGAGCTATTTAAAAAAGCATGGCTTGTCATCAGAAAAAGTCAACCTAATCGTCACCTTATTGATGGTGATCCTGCTATGGTGGGCAAAAACAGGAGTCTGGTGAGCAGAATTAAGAATGTTGCTCCCAAAACTAATGCACTTCACTGTCTAATTCACCAAAGTGTGCTGTGCGCCAAACTAAGTGGGGATCTGAAAGAGGTTATGGACAAAACAATGAAGATAATTAACTTCATCAGATGGAATTCAAGTACGCAGCATCGCCCGTTCCGCAAATTTGTGCTGGAAACTTGAGCTACTCACGACGACCACTTACTCCACAATGAAGTGTGCTGGTTGAGTAAGGGCAAAGCCTTGGAGCGCTTCATTGAACTCAGGGATCAAGTTGTGGATTTTTTTAATCAAACTAAATCAAAAGGAGCAGCTGACCACCTGCACATGATGCAAGACAGAGAATACATGTGCAATGTTGCATTTTTAGCAGACATATTTTCCCATTTGAATGCACTAAATCTGCAACTACAGGGGAAAGAAAAATCTTTGGTGATATGGTGGAAAAGCTTGATGCCTTTGGGAACAAACTTGATCTATTCCATGCAGATTTGTTATCAGGGAGGCTGCTGCACTTGAACACGCTGAAGACAGTGGGTGTGAGCAACATCAGAGAATATGAAGAAATTCATCACACAGCTGAGGGAGAATTTCTCTACCAGATTCGATGACTTTGCCATTTCCAAGGATGTCCTTGAATTTCTGCATGACCCACTCACGATCAGCCCAGGCAGAGAATTCTCCGCTAATGTGAAGAAGGTGATGCTGTTGGACGAAGCGGTGATTCAAAGTGAACTAGTTGACATCCAGGCCTCCAGCAAAATGACAGCTGCTCTCCGTGGTGCTGAAAGCTAGAGCACTTTTTGGGTGGCTTGTCCCCAAGACTATGGCACACTGAAGACCTTGGCTATGTATGTGCTCACCATGTTCGGGTCAACCTATACATGCAAATCTGCGTTCTCAAAGATGAACGCCATCAAGACACATGAGAGGAACCGACTGTAAAACCAATCTTTGAGGCATGAGCAATACACCCGCCGAGTGTTAAGTCGAGCAGATGAACAATTGAAGGACAGACATACAGAGAGTCCTCTAATTATAGTTAGATGGGATTCATTGTTAAAGGACATGGTCTACATAACGTTTTATTTGATATAAAGATGCCTTGCAGGAAGCTGCGGTGAACCGTTCCACTGACTCTTGAAAGCAACATTTCTGGCAACTAAGGCCTGTCAGTTTTATTTATGCCTATTCATATCCATTTTCTGTTGTCACACAAGACTGGCATTTGCCATGCTCTTTTGTTTTTTAAGCGATGTTAAACCAATTTTCTTCTTTCTTTTTGGTTTTGGTTATTATTAGGCTATGAGTCATTCTGGTAGCCCTGGAGAGCCGATCAGCCCTGTGGTTCCCTGAGCTAGCAGTGCTTCTGTGCGCGGTGGCGCCGTGGCCGGTGCAGGTCAGACCGGACGCACTTGTCACAAGCTCATGGGTCAGTCCACCATCCACCCCATCTGTCAGGATGGTTATTGGTCTGGCTCCTGAGAGGTTGATTCTGCAGGGCAGAGGTTTGGGTTAGGGTTAACCCTTCTACAGTACCTCCTCTCTCTACACAGCGAAGTCGGACGCTTTCTCTAAGTGGTGCGACAACAATTGTGTTGTCCCAACCTGTTGTGAGGTGGGATGCATGCTTAGTTTCCTACAGTCCCTACTGGAGAAGGGCTTGGCTCGCCATTGTAAAAGTCAACGCGACAGCCGTCTCGGCTGGCCACGAAGGCTGTGGCGCTAAACGGTCTTTTCGGTCGAAGGGTTTTTGTGCTAAAGGCTTTGCCCTCCTCATTCTACTGGGTCAGAGGCGGAGTTGCATCTTTTGTGCCCGGTTCGGGCATTAGCGATGTACGTGCAACGCTTGGCGGCGTTCAGGTCCACACAGGAGCTGTTTGTGTGTTATAGCAATGCTGCCAAGGGCTGCGCCCTCTAAACAGTGTTTAGCAAGGCTGGGCACCACCACTGGATTTTAGAGCTCACTCTACACTATCCTGTAGCCACTAATGATATGTATTGTTCGGTATATAATCCCTGTGTCTTGTACGCTTTGCATTCAATAGGTCAGGCTGTTTGTGATATCATGTGCTTGGGTGGATTTTTAGTCTATCCTCGCCTATATTCGCTAGCCGGTGCTTACACACTCGGTGTGTTTTTGTTCGCCGACAAGCAGAGCTCCTTATTCACCGTTGTTTATGGTGTAAAGCGGCCGTAGGATGCTCATTATGTGTCACTCTAAAACACCGGCGAGCGGGCTCTTTTCCGCTGAGTGCAGCCGTAGGAGGAGCCTTGTTTCTTCTTTGGATTCCCAAGCTCCGCCCGCGGTGGTAGTGGACGTAAGAGGAACCATGTTACTCTTAATCGCCTTTTTTTGTGGATTCTATGAAAAAGCTGGCTTTTTCAGAGTCAGAGGTTACAGACTCACTATTCTCTTTATTCACAGCTTTGCATGTTTCTAGGACAATTAGGGTTTTTATTTTAAAAAAAATAGTAAGAGCTACAAGATGGAAGAAAGGAAGATTATGAGATAAGATTACCTGTGTATTTACATCCTCTTTCTTGAATATGAGGGAGCGTACTTCATCAGGGTCCACATTGAAAATAGCTTTCAGCAGAGCAGGCTGCAAAGGAAACGATAAGAAAATGTTAAATATGATTTATCAGTCAACACAGATACAAAAACTTCTATAGCACAACTCCACAAACAGAATGAGACAAAGCTTCCCTGTGTTCTTTTGTGAAATGTATTTATATAATTACTTGCGTATTTGTTTAGCCATGTGCACTGTGAAATAATATAATCTATCCACATCCAACAAATCCAGAGGGATGAGTCCAACGTTTGTTTACTGAACTTAAGTCAATTACTTTTCCCCCTGTAGCTGTGTTATTACGTTGGCATGACAATGGAGGGGGCTATTAACAGTTATTCAGAAGGGTTTCCTAGGTCTTAATTTGTTGGCAAGGCAGCACATGAGCGACAACTGAACATAGTTCTCAAAATGTTGTTCTTCCTGCCGCTGGAAACGGGAGAGCATCCACTGACATTCTGCACCAAACCATGTGACGAGCTAACGTAGCCCAGTGCTCAACCACCGCTAATCCTAAGGCTATTTATGTTGGGACATTTACTGTTAAAGCTAAAGGGATTCCAGGGAGTATGATTGCAGGTTTCCGAGGCCGAGAAGGGGAAATATTTCATGTTTAGGTATTAGGGTTAGAGTAGGGTTGAGTTTAATGTTAGAAACATACATTATCATTGATGTATTGGCAGATGGTGCAATATTAGATTTTTGATTTGATTAACTATGAGTTAAGGTTAAAAAACCAAACCTTCAGATCGAAAAAAAAGGCTAGTTAGCTATGAAAAATATATATTTTGTCCAATGGCCCTTATTCTGACATGTTGAATGGACATGCTGATCTGTTCAGTGGATTGGGAGAGTAAATTAAATTCATTGTCCAGTGGTCATCGGCACCTTGTGTTTTTTGTTTACATTGTGTTTTTTGTTTACAAACAGTTGTTACATGCAATCGAATAATAACCCACCTAAAGATAGATACCACCGTTTAAAAATAAAACTCCAGACTGCGACCGTTTGTCGCACATGCGACCACTAGTAATGCACCACTAGTAATTGAACTGAACTCGCCATGTAAAACTGGATTTAGAGTTCTGTGTACAGCACATTTGCGAAAATCCAAATTTAACCGGTGTCACAGACTCAGCAGAAAGCTTCGACCATGGATGTTTTTGGAGCTCTGTTTTTTACATGATAGTCAGAAGGTTAATATGCTTGCAATATTAACTGCAATAACTACAAATACACATTTAGCAATGGTTGAAGGTTGAACTTTTTTGTGATGGTTGAAAGCAAATGAGGTTGGGAGCACCGGTGCTCCTAGGTAAAAGAGTTAGTCTGGAGGGTTGAATAGTGGATTTATTATTATATATTAATGACTAGTTTAACCAAGTTGATACTCAAAATGAACACATTCCCCAACACTAAGATCACCTAAGACATGCTTGCCAAACTTCACACCCCCTAGCTACCTGTTTATCTCCTGGTGTCTTTACAAACATGCAGGTCCATTCAGACATTTTCAAGTCATTGAGATTACATTTTTCATTTTGATTGGGTCAAAGAAAACACACATTTTCTGGCACCAGATTCCTGAAGTATGGCTTGGCTTCAGGCAGTTCTTTCCTTTGGTGGCCATTTTATTAAATATATTTCACATATTTTTTTATTGAGATCATAACTTTCTGAATGCATTGTAGTAAAATGTCATAGCTACATCCATGTGCCAAACAGTTTATAAATGAATAGTTTATAAAACAGCTCAAATGTATGACCAACAATCTGTGTTTAAGCAGCTGTACTCAAATCGTGGACCATAATGTATGCTACACACTGTTGTTTTCCAGTAAATGTTAACTTCCCCTTTCCCTCAACAGATACACCAATAGCCAAAAGTTTGAATTGAAAACTGGGAATCCCATCCACGGGCACAAACCCATAGAAAGACCAGATGGATTTGGCACAAACACAACCACTGATTCCCAGACATGAGCTATTTTGCTGCTCTGATTACTGTTTCTCTATATTTAACATCATTTTCAAACTGTTGGCCATTTCAACAGCTCTAAAAGTATACATTATAAGCTCAATTTATTGTATTAATATATTTTGGTGGCTAATATCACCTGCTTCACTCCACATAAAAGGTTTGCTAGTTTAGGCAATTTGCCAATGTGCAGCAATGAAGCCATGTTATGTTAGAAATGCAGTAAGTTAGAAATGCATAAGATATCCAAAGATCTTATGAAGCTAAAAATGTAGGCCTACACTTGTTCAACAGGATGTAACAGTAAGCAATGTTATATAGACACTTAAATATGAGCATGGGAGTTGAGAGAACGAACTGTTCCCAGAAAGCACTGATATTCAACAATAAACTGTGTGTCTTTTTATAAAACTTGGTGCAACACAACACTGTCTATATTGAGTTTAGTACTGCCAGAAGGAACTAGTGTCAAATGACGATCTTAGTGGCTCGTATTTACAGAAACTGTTAATAGGCCTATCTGCAGGGTAAAAGTGAGTTTACACTCGATTAACACTTAAAGTATCTCTATTCACTGAATACATGTCAGACACAAATTGTTAGTTGAAGACTCAGTTGTACATCAGTGTAGGAGTTTTGCAGTGGCTCAAGAAGAACGTCTGAGCATCTCATACAATCCTGCCTGGTTAATACCATCACCATAGTGACCGCTCTCTGGCAACCGCACTCGCTTGAATCCAGGCGCACGATCATCCACGCACACATAAACACGCACAAGTCGTGGGCAAAACGACGTGCACTTGCACGCACTACACCTGTAAAGCTATTTCTTATTCATGGGTCTAATGCTTATATAAATGTCCTAGTCCAATTGAACCTAAACCAATACTGTCATAGCCGACGAATGGCACACGAACCCAAATATTTACAGAGGTTTCACTGGACACACTTCACTTTCAAGGTATAGAGAAGTAGTCTAGGCCTATAGCAACAGTTTGGGCAATGCATTCCGTTATTTAGAAAATATAAATAGTTGAAAATACAGTGAGGGAAAAGCAATGAGGAATGTATCAACATGTAGACTATTTGATGCAAAACTGATATTTCTGACGGAATGGCAACCGCTTATGTCACAAATAAGAGCCCTCAATAAGCCCACAAATAAAACACCACAGTGTCACCATAAACTGCGGCATTGACACTTATTGACACACAATAACACTCACAAGTAATGGACAAACACGACGTATATGTATAAGCGCATTGGTCGTAGAACAATATCAGTATCCTGGAAGATTGTCATTCGTTGCTATAATTGCAAAATGTTACATTATGAAGCAATTGTCAGACATGTGATCGTCATTTGGAGACAGCTAGTTAACATTCATGACACTGTCTTGGTGTACACATATAGTACACTTTCCAAATCAGAAGTTATCCAAAAGTAAGCTCGTATTCTAAAGCGATCGCTCACGAGTTGGGAACGAACAACATTAGCATTGGTTAGCTGACGACAATGACTACAACTTGACCCATTCCATCAAACATGATCGTTGGATGATAACAATGGTCCCGATTAACAAGCAAACGTGGGAATTGTGTGACTTTGCTCTATACGACTCCATCTACAATCTACAAGAACCAAAGCCTTTCCTTAAGTCGGGGTAGTTGTGCTACATGTCGTCGAGGTGAGCCGAACCAGCGATAGCTGAACTGTGGCTTTGACAAAGTGGTCGCTTACCTGGTCTCGAATTTTGAGAACCACCATATTTTAAAAGTTTGAATTGTTCTCATGCAGAATCATACGCGGGTCTCGGCTGTCCTGTAAATAGCTGTGTTTTAACGGAGCACACCGGCGGAGTTGTTGATAGTTACAATGAGGCCTAGCGTGTCGTTAGCTTAGCTATCTTGCTAGCTTCCTGGGGTGATGGCATGGAAGCGGAGGATCAGCGGAAACTCCATAACATTACCGCCATCTTAGTCCACATCGGATAGAGATGCAATTCAATTGGTCAGATGGTTTCAAGAATCAAGTAACAACGTTAGTGGTTGGTTGCTGGTTGACAACCAACCACTTCCTTCTGCAGAAGCATCATAACTGTGGCACCCGGCACCCGTTTATTTACAGTAATAAACACCCGTTATTATTTTGCTTTAATAACTTTCAATACAATTGATAAACAATAATTACCCCCTCTCCAATGTGAACATTTAAATATAAATAGGCTATTATTGGCTTCTCTTTTGAAGACTTGAGATTTTAGCTGGTTTACCACAAAGGTCAACCTCAAGAACTCTATCGCTCTTCAATCAATCAATACATTTGTATTTAAAGTGCAGAATCACCATGCAACAAGGTCCCAATATACAATACAAAACTGAATACACAGGAAAAACATACAGCAAGTAAAAAGGTGTTAAAATAAATAAAACAACCACAGTAAGTTAAAGGTAAATTAAAGTTAAAGGGATGTTTGAATATGGTAAAACGAATTATGTTTGGAAAGGTGATGTTGTAAGTTCTATGGTAGGCTGTAATGAAGTGCATAAAGGTATGTTTTCAGTCTTGATTTAAAGATTACATCTGAACGTGCTTATTTAACATGTAATTGAAGGCCATTCCAGAGATAAGTAATTTCGACATAAAAGGAAGATTGGAAATTGGTCTATAATTGTTCAGAATTGACGGATCAATATTAGGTTTTTTAAGCAGCGGTTTGATAATGGCGGTTTTTAAGCAGCGGTTTGATAATGGAAGTTTTGAAAGCTGAGGGCACAGAACCCACGGAAAGCGACTTATTGATAATATCAAGAATAGGACAATTTAAAACAGGAAACAGTTCCTTAAAATTGATTAGACGGTATAGGGTCTAAAATGCTGGTTGTATGTTTGGAAGCAGTTACCAGGCTAGTAAAGGCTTCAGGGGAAATTATTTCAAACTGTGAAAGAATGGTGTGACAAAGTTGACTAAACCTCTCAAAATTCAATGAAAGTGGTGATCAGCAATTGTATATGTTAAAATGCCTAGTGAGGAGGAAAACATAAGGTTTTGAGGCAATCAGATGAAAAACACAATGTATGATTTAGGAAAAGTTGTAAATCGGTCACATTTGACCTGAACACCGGAGGAAGGTTGTCTCGTTAATGTATTGAATTGTTATATAATACTGCCCTCTACTGGCCCAACATTTCAGGAAGGAAATATTGCCAGTGTTATGACACTGTTATAATGAGGTGCTATAATAATAAACTGCAACTCAGGACCTTCATCAAATGTACTTTCTGGTGAGGAAATAACATCACCATTTATTAAACAACACCAGTGAAGCATAGCATGTAGTGTATTACACAAGGTATTTGTTACTCAGTGTCCCTGTGGAAGAATTAGTTATACTCATTCTGCACCCCAAAGCCCTCCTTAGGCATCAGTAACCCCAACTGGAATGCTCTCTCAGCAGGGAACCAGTGCCGGATGGGTATGGGAGGTTCCCATCAATTGAATTCAGCACCTGTCCTCCCAGATGGCACCTGTCCTTCCATCTATCTTCACCACAACACTAATATGCCGCTCATAGTCCCAACTACACCACAGGAGAACGTATGCCAAGAATCAGTGTGCCTCGCGCCGGCTGCTGGACACATTGCTCTTAATTATACCTCTCCACTTTCGAGCTGGAGCTGGGAACGGATATGGTCTTAGGGTCTAGGTGCCAGCTGTGCTCACAAACGAAGCAGAGAGAGAGAGAGAGAGAGAGAGAGAGAGAGAGAGAGAGAGAGAGAGAGAGAGAGAGAGAGAGCAAGAGCGAGCTAAGGTGGCATGCATGCCGGATCACGCATCGGATGCGCTGATGTTGGGTCTGTACCCCCCCTGTCTCTCAAACCGTCAGGATGAGGGATGGCAAACAGCTGGACAGATCTGGTCCCAGGATGAAAGCAGTGTCACTTGTTGGGGTGGTCCCAGCTGTTGCAGTGGGTGGTGGCTGGCAAAACATTAGGGGTAGAAATAAATAAATGTAGCTCTGCATTTCCACCGCTGCTCCTGGGGTACCGCCGGGGGACTTGTGAATAAGCTACGGACAAGACCCAGGTCATGATTTGCACCCATGGCTGTGATGTTTATTAGTGTAATCCTAAACCCTTGTGAAAGATAAGCACCACTTCACATACAGTAATACATCAAATTATTCGTTGTCGTTTCAAGAAAGACCACCATTAGATGTAGACATGTCAAAACATCTGAACCCCACGCAATGTTTATTTAGTTGCGTTAACACAAATGTGAGAAACAGGTGAAAAAAACATTTGCTTTGCTCTTTTCTAATGAAAAGACATTTGTCCACTGCACCAAAAACAGTAAACTAAAGGGAGACAGTCAAGAATGCTTTGAAGTGACAAATAAAAATGTGAGACGTGGGACAGCTGTAGATTTATGACGATGACAAATCTGCATATAATCTGTGCTAATCGCATAAGGCCCTGCTCCTGGTGGAGATAAAAGCATCCCCCGTCCTCCGATGACCAAGTTACACAACTAGAATACTGGGAAAAGCTCTCGTTCAGTAGGCCCACGGCTTCTTGTTCTCGAGGGCCTTTTAAGTGTGCTACTGGCAATTGGGACATGCACCATTTATTATCTCATGGGATACAATGACAAACTCACTGAAAGTGACATGTATTTCCATGTAAATAATTTAATTGCAATAATAGCAACATTTTTTTGTCACAATTTCACACAAATCTGACATATTTAAGCATTTGTTTCTAAATTGCATAGTGTATTTGATCTAATTACGTTTTTAATAGTTTTTTGATTTTGTAGTTTTAATAAAGTATTTTAGAATAGGTTTCAAATGAACAGAAGATGGCACTGTTTCCATTTTTATACAGTGACCAAGAGGGGATTGAGTTTAGGTTCTATTTAGTGACGGGCCCCCCTTACACGGATTAAGAACGCAGAGCCCTCGGAGTTCCTAGTCGGAAACTCGGAGACCATTTCTCCAGTTCAAGCCTCAATGTCATTTGACGTAATTTCAACATGGCGACCCACATAATATACGGTGAGATACTATTGTAGATTGTATGAATTTAAAACAAATTTGACAATTATTTTTATTTTCACAGACCAGTCAGCATACCAATACAGTAGTTGGTTAAACCCATACAATTAACCGTTAATGTTATTAGCTGTTTTAAGAGTACATTTGTAAGTACGTGAGCATCATGTTTTTCCGACGTAGGTCGGAGATGACGCGTTTCCCACTTCCGAATTCCCGCCTCCGACCATAACAGCACAGCGCTGCTGTGGTGCTGTATTAAAAAACATAAAACATAAAACATCACACATCTCAATAACAGCACAGCGCTGCTGTGGTGCTGTATTAAAAAACATAAAACATAAAACATCACACATCTCAATAACAGCACAGCGCTGCTGTGGTGCTGTATTAAAACAATCACACATCTCAATAACAGCATAGCGCTGCTGTGGTGCTGTATTAAAACAATCACACATCTCAATAACAGCACAGCGCTGCTGTGGTGCTGTATTAAAACAATCACACATCTCAATAACAGCATAGCGCTGCTGTGGTGCTGTATTAAAACAATCACACATCTCAATAACAGTTTATGCAGTTTGAACGTGTTTTTTTTTTAAAGTTAGAAAGACATTGGATATTCACGCTCTGAATAGCGATGTGACGCGGTGAATTAAAGACGCTATCACCGGTATGAGTCCCAGTGTGTCTAGCGGTGTATACTAGGGATGGGCGATACCAAACTTTTTAAATTCGATACGATACCGATACTTTTTGTTACAATTTTACCGATACCGATACTTTCTTAAACTGGTATGTGATTTTTCCAAATAATGGTCATTAAAAAAAAAGATCATTATACTTAAAGGCAAATCACATGACACATATCGGCCATTAATTGGGGGAAAATATGGATTACCTAGCGTCTTATGAGGACACTATTTCTTATTCTCTTATTTTTCAGAATGTAACGTTAATCTCTTTAAATGTTAGCTTGTTTGAGAGGAAACGCTGAATCCTGTACACATTACACAATATACACAATATTTTGCCACAAACTGTACATATTGTGTCTACACAATGACAAAGCAGGTTCATTGTTCGTATAAAATCAACTTATAGGGCACGGTTTGTTTCCCACATTACAAGAAACATTGCGAGACATGAATGCTTACAATTTAATTTACGTAAATGTTTGGCGCAGATAACACAGATTAGTTTGTATTGAAAATGTATTTGATACTGTTTAATGAAATTAGTTTACAACATTTAAAACATAACCTCCGCCACTTCCTTGGCAGAGGTAACTTATAACTAATAACGGTGCTACCTGGGTGTGTTCTGGTAACTTAATAACTAATAACGGTGCTACCTGGGTGTGTTCTGGTAACTTATAACTAATAACGGTGCTACCTGGGTGTGTTCTGGTAACTTAATAACTAATAACGGTGCTACCTGGGTGTGTTCTGGTAACTTAATAACTAATAACGGTGCTACCTGGGTGTGTTCTGGTAACTTAATAACTAATAACGGTGCTACCTGGGTGTGTTCTGGTAACTTAATAACTAATAACGGTGCTACCTGGGTGTGTTCTGGTAACTTAATAACTAATAACGGTGCTACCTGGGACTTGGACGTTTGGGCATCTTCTTGCTTTTCTTCAGCCTCCTTGAAACTTTCGGGATGCGTTGTTTTTAAATGTTTGAAAACATTACCCGTGTTGCTGCTGTGTGCCACTTTCTTGTCGCAAATAGTGCATCTTGCTGTGTTTTTATCTGACGACGCTACGTTTTCTTTCTGCCATTCTACGTTTGATTCGACCGGTGTGATTCAACTGGATACGTGACGTTTCAAAATTTCCCCAATGGATATAACATTGAAAACGCTGCTTAGAAGTGTATCCTGCTAACTCTACAACAGTAAAAGCAGGTCAAAAACTGCGTGAACAGTCGAGCTCCGGTATGGGTGTAACGCACAGGGACTGTAAAATACAGATTAAAACTGACTTTCGATATGTGAAATTAGTGGAAACTATCGCGGACCGTGTATTCGATTATAATTTTGTGGTATTTTATGCATCCTTACTCTCCACAAATGTGTCCAAAACTTCAAGTTCAACACACACACACAATTTATTTATTTGATTTGATGAAAAGAAGGGATGAGGCCACAGTTGGTGGGGTTTTGGAGGCCGCTAGATGTCGGAGGCCCCCGGGCACCGGCCCAATCGAGTAGCATGTTCCTGCGGTAGAGGAGGCTGCAGTCTTAGGACCGCAGACCCTCCTTTTTTGTGAAACAGCCTTCGGGACACATGGACAAGATGGACGACAGTCAGAGTGTGAATACTAAATGTGAAATCAAGTTTTATTTGTTTAACGTTAAAAAACAACTCTGGTATCTTGAATTGGAGAGCAGAGTTAACGTTAGCTAGCCGAAGTGTGAGTAGCTCACTATGATAGTCATAAAGGCACTATAAACAATCTGTTGGCTTTGATAGCTTGCTGCAAAATGAACTGTTCGTCTATTTGTTTAGTTGTTAAATGATTTTATGTAGACCTATTCTGCAGGCCTACACCACGTGTTACCACGTGTTCGATTCTGTCATGTAGACCTACTGTATAGCCTATATCAAGTGATTTCATACACAGAGTAAGTTCAATCCAGGAGAGAAGATTAAAAAATTTATTTTGGTCCAGTGCTAGGCTTAGGCCTAATTTATGTATGAGAAATTATCTCAAAATTCAATTTCATAAACCTTTAAAACTATAAGTAGTTAGACAGAACGTAGTATTTGGCATTTTTATGACTGCGGTCCTGAAACTGCAGGAACTATTTGCCCAATCGGCCCGGTGGCTCATCCGTGCCCTTACTACTGTGACTGCTTCCAACTTTTTCTGTAACTCTTCCCTTGTTTGGTATTTCCAATGCAGGCTATTAAAATGTAATTATGTAGGTTTCAAATATGCCTGCCAGGATAACAAAGTAGGCCCATCAATCAAATATATTTGACTTATTGTGTAATAAATGAGTCATTCGATTTATCAGTTAGTGAGGGATAACTGATTCTCAAGTGTCTTGGTCATCTTTGTTTCTTGCAGATTATTGTGTGATGTGCGGTGTAGTTTACTCTGCCCAGTCTATCAGTGCTCAGCTACTACGAGGAAGACTGAAACAGCCTGTTGCTTGCCTGGTAGGCCATGTGTTGCTAATGGTATTCTTTATGAATGCAAGGGAATTTGCTCAGTGGATTTGTTAGTTATAATATTAAAATATCTTCCTGTAGGCCTACGTTGTTCACTGCAAAGGATAGTGGCAAAAACAATAGGCTTTTATTGGAAGTGTGTGTGTGCACGTGCGCGCGTGTGTGTGTGTATGTATGTACCGTATGTACTGTACTTATCTATGTGTTTGAATGTATGTATGTTTGTATGTGTTAAACCACCGTTTACCCCTTTCCACACACCTGCTGCAGTGAGAGCTCTAGGTAGCTACAAGTGTGAAATGCTGAGGTACAGATTTGCATCATCAGGCAAATTCATGAAAAAGGCTAATTGGCTGATAGGAACCTAATAAAAAAGCACTGCACTGGCTGTCCTTACAAAGCACAATGCAAAAATAAATAAAAAAGCATGTTACCTATAAGGTCTTTTAGCCTGACCCTTTTAGCCTACCATTAATGGGTAAACAGGATTGCTGTCTGGATGTAGAGCACCTGAGGACAGCCATTGTTGGTTGGATCTTCCACACAGGGATTATTGAAGACTGTTGCTATGTCTGCCAGCACCTTGACTCTCATGATAGCGTTGGTGCTTTCAAACATGTCTATTTATAGTTCACTCGTCATAGCCGCTTTGCAGCCATACACTGGTCGCATCTGCACTCCGTCCCATTCTAAAAACAGCAGTGCGCCCGCTAAATCCAAGCACTGTCTTAAGGCTACAGATAAAATGAGCATTGCATGCTTCATCAAATGATGAATGGGTTCATTTAGGTTTATTAAAAACCCTCAATAAAATGTTAAATGTGCTTGGTATTGCTTTGTGGACTGATTGTGGCCCCCAGGTGAACAAAGAATGACAGGCAAAATCAAAAAAACTCTCACTAGACCAGCAGTTTAACTTCCATCACCATAATAGCTGGAATATTGCTGTATGAGCATACATTGGACATTTACAGAATAGATATTAGCCATCCGAGTTCACTAATTAAGAATATCAACAGAAATGTGTAAATGATGGTGTTTCGGCTGACGAACAGACTAAGAACTAGCCTGGGAACCAGACGAATCTGCGAGCTCATTTTTTATTTGCTCTGGCATATACGTCTGGCCCCCCTCCCGTTCCGACAGATTTCCAGCCGACCTGGCCCGGGTCGGGACAATCACAACCATTTATCTAATATGGGGCGGGTTTGATACGATGGCTGTACAGAGGAGTGCCGTTGAGGCATTTTCGTAAACAACCAAGATAGCTGTCGCTGATGTGGAACGATCTGTTGAATCTGCTATCCTGACAGTATTAAATGAGCTGGACGGTATATTTTGCCTAAAATAATAACTTTTACCTGCACGCTACGTCACACATTTCGTTACTCTGATTGGTTGTACAGTAGGTCTATCCAATTGCGTCCAGAGCAGGATGCGAAATACGGGGGGTCCGAGAATCTTTGATTGACACTTGAGACCCCCTGAAAGCCTCAACAGCTAAATTTTGGAGGGTCTCTGGAAAATTATTTGTCAATTTTAATCTACTTTAGTGTCCCCTCCAATTTCCAACTTTTAATTTTTCCCTTTCGAAAATGTGTGACTCAAACCAACTTTAATCTCTTCTACTATGTCCCCTCCAATTTACAACTTGGTGGAGACATGTCATAGAAGTGATTAAAGTTGGGTTGACCCCTGTGGGTCACATGGTCTGACACATACTGCATTTTGCAATGTTAATTTTCAAAAGGGAAATATGGAAAAATTGTAAAGTTGTAAATTGGTGGGGCTGTGGTCTGAGAGCTATTGAATCTTAAAATATTTGAGACATATTGAAATTAGAATGTTTTTATTGTAATAAATGCAAGCATATCTTTGACATAATTGTTGCTGTAAATTGTAGTTGAGATGTTGATGGCAAAAAATGTAATGGATGTTGGACCTCTCAGCGATTACATAGGAAAGCTATTGGCACTTCTTATACTTACTTTATTAAAATAAAGTAGCTCAGAAATGGAAATCAAAGTATGTAAATTGTTCTTCATCGTCCCCCGATTGCGGTCACTAACCAAGGTACTCTACTGTACTAACTCAGCCTATATTATACCAAATGTATGATTATTTGATTAAATAAATACCTTTTGTTTTTCTAAAAGCAAAGAAGAAAATGTTTGCTAACATCCCTTAACAAACAAGAAATACCTGTGGTTATGCCACTATAGTTGTTTCCAGTTTCTTCTGAGAAACACAATAATCCTAATAACATAAAATGCAGAGCTACCGGTGTGCAACGGGTTAACATCTAAAGCCTCTCATGCAAATGACCCTTCCGTTGTCTCTCCACTTCAGAATGTTTATGAAATACATTTTGGACACACTTGTTCTTGGCAGGTTGGAGCTCACAGATGTCCACACCGGTCAGATGGCTTGAGGGGGCAGGTGCCATCTGAGTTGTGTCAGGGAGAGAAGTCACTGGAACAGCAACCCCGTACACACTCCCAACACATAATACAATAGTACCCAACAGACATTGTGCTAATGAGACTAAATGTTTTTTGACAGAATTGGTGGCAGAATCTGGAGTGAGTCATGTGTGAACAGCAAGTGGTAAACCAGAATGTTCAGCCTCTCATAAGCAGCCATCAACACAGAGCACTGATTACAGACTACTCATTTTCCACAAACCAGAATGCAGTATATATAAGCAATGCAGATTCTTAAAGCTTGTTTACTAAAATAGCAATGTATTATTTATTCATTCCCTGCTGCTTAGATGGCAGTATTGGGTTTAGGGAAATACATAATTCCAGATTATGTTTTTTTTGTAAGTATAGGGCCTGTAATCTAAACCCTACACTAAGAAGCAACACATTGGGATTACAGAGAATCCACAGCAAACCAAGTCTCCTCGCTAATATAAGGACTCTGTTTGTTTCAAAGTAGGACGCATGCAAGTGTATGATTTTAAAGGGTGTCATTTTGCACTTTCTTAAAAATAGGGGAATTAAGACAAGCAAAAATGAAAGAAATTCTAAAATAGTGAATTACATATTTATAGCAAATTGACAATCAATCATTAGATTATATTAATCATAACTGAGCAAAACATGTGAGTAAAAATATTTTTAAGTCATTTGCCAAATGGAAGCTATAGGAAGCCAAATGTTATAGCTTTATCTGAAAAGCACAGATTCTTTAAAAACATACAAATATTTGCTGTTTTATTAAAATGGCTGTGGAGAAATATATAGTAGTTGACTTTCAAGTATACTGAGTATTTATTGCCAATGTCCCAGATGGAAATAATGTGTCCTCTATATGTACTGAAACTGAGAAGTGCTCTCAGTCTATCTGGATTCGATTTGTGATTTCCAGACTAACAATTTAGTATAGTTATATATTACAAGTACAATATTACTGTATGTATTGGAACAATTAACTTTATGTTTCTACACCGTGGCAGTAAAAAAGGCCTTTATTTATGCATCTGGGCTGTCCATAGAGCTATTATTAGCTTTGGCTGTAAGTGTTTTTTTGCTCCACATAAAGATCAATCCTTAACATGGCATGAAATAGCCTGGCAACAGTCCACACTCCTACCTCTCGCTTATAATTTTTCCCTCTGTTTAGTTATGAAGCTGAATAGTCATCGCCTAAATGGCGCTGAAGTGCTGGGTGCAGCCATTTTAGAGCCATATCTATGTAGGGAGCTGTGGTGGTGAGCCGACTATATTTGGCCGCTATGTTCTGGTGAGGAGACGTGTGTTCTCATCTGGATTTTTGAGAATGTGGGGGAAACATAGCTTGGGTCTTGGGTCAGTGAGCTGTGTTGGTGGGGTGTGTGGGTGCGGGAATAGATGGTTGATTTGTTTATTTTTACATTTTCACTTTACAGCATCTAAAATTGGTGCTTACTTCCATTAGGATAATTGACTGCAGCTCTAAAGGCTATTGTATTCACACATTTTCCATACGAACAGCGTGTATCGTTGTGAAATGGAACTGAATATGATCACTGCATATTCAGCTGGCATAATTTATCCAATGCATTCATTTGGACTAAAAAATGGTTTGCATAACCTCTGGGCTTCCTTTTTGTATGAGTTCTTTTAGCCAGCATCCTGGTGGTATTAACAAGAAGTTAAGACAACATGTCGAAGCAGTTGGACCACATGTATTCCAATCACTGATTCCAACGCACTAATCAGAACACTCGTCTTCTCCTGTGGAACGTGTGGAACACTCACCCGCAACATACTTAACACACCAAATATGGCAGCTGTTCGTTGGGGTCGATGAGCACAGATTTGTATTATTCTTATAGTCGTGGTTTGTGTTTATACACCAATAGTTTTGACATGCTTGACGCAGACCATTTCTGTGGGTATATACATATCCGTTAAAGTGTATGAGGTAAAGCAGTGATGTGTGCTGCTTGGTCCTGGGTTTAGTCTCAGTGTGTGTGTGTGTGTGTGTCATGAAAAACAAACAAGCTGGGGAGTGATGTTAACACCTTTATTTATCCTGCTGTTCCTGGCTGCTGCTGCAGTGCAGTGTAAGCCTGGCCCTACAGAAGACGCTGTGCAGCCGTCTCTGTGCCCTTGTGCCACATAACTATGTGTTTTCTTCTCTTTACTTACGCACTTCAATCGTCTGTGGTTTAATTCTGTGTTTCATCTGCGTTGAGGTGCTATGAGGGGAAAGTTCTGAATTGCATTCAGATTTTGTGGATGAACATGAATCCAATATAGATACTCTACATATGCACTATGGACTATACTGTATGCTGTTTATTGGATTGATCTCTATTCATGAAATGCAGCCCATGTCCCTCTTTATTTGTATTGAAGATGTAAATTATGATTTTACTACATTATTGTAGTACAATCTACTGTTGTACATTATTGTACAACATTATTACAATTACAATTAATACATTATCCAAGCTGTACATTTACATTTACATTTAGCGCATTTAGCAGACGCTTTTATCCAAAGCGACTTACAAAAAGCTGTAGGGGTCTGAAGTCATCTTGCTTCCATAACAATATTTCCATAGGTCTAATCTGTAGTCCTATAATTTAGTTGTGTGGTGAAATGGTCTTTGAGGAGAAGTTTGTGTTAACATGAAAGTGGAGTAACATGAAAAGCCTGGTGGTATTAGATTGTTGTTCAGTGTTGGTAATGCAGCTTTACTTGAAACCCCTGCTTTCATGGTGGGGGGTCAGGGGTTCTGGGACAAGCGGTCTGGCTTTCATTAGTTTTCTAACCTTCTGTACAGGTGCAGGGCGGCTATGGATCCTTCATAGCCTTTAACACAGCCTCTTGTATGAAATGAGGTGATTTGTCTGTCCACTGAGTAATTCATTCAGATGATATGGTCTTCTCTATATGCTGCTCTGTCTTTATTTATTCATTGGGTCAATCCTAATATGTCATTTACGTTTGTTTTAGTCAATATAAAAGTGTTGAGCAACATTATATTTGACATAAATGTTCATGCACTTTGTCTGCTCTTTCCGTCTGTCAGCGAGTCCATTGACCATGTTCCATGTAGAGCACTACGTCCTGCTTCATCAAGTATGCACAGTGGGTGAAGCAGGTGATGAATCAGCCCTCAAGTGTGATGGGTCACATCGCTGTTAGGACCCAGATTCCTTTCTTTTTTCCTCCAATGATGACAAAAACAGACCGACCTCACGGACCTTGTGAAGTGTCACTCTGTGTTGTCCAGTTGGGACCCTGGACAGCCATACTCCCATGTCTAAATGTTCCTTTTGTTGTGGCCTTTCATCTGGGAGAGAGCTTGTCTCCTGGGTTTCCTGCATGGCTGTGAGTTATGGAACCGCGGGAGGGCCCAGCCCCACCCTGTTTCCCCACCGGGCATAAAACGTGCAGAACAAACGGGTCTAGGAATGACACAGGGATTGGACACACTGTCTGGAGATCCAAGGATTGAGAGTACAGGTATAGAATATAGAGTACAGGCATGTCAACATTAAATCATTTCAGCAAGCAGAGCACAAACATAATAAAGGCCCTTTTGATGTTTTGCCTTCTCCGCTGCGTCTCATTTCACAGAGCTATTTTAAGAGTATTAAAGGTTGCTGCCTCAGGCTTTGTCGTTGAGAAGGAAACTTCCCAGATTCCAAACTTGATTAACCCTTTAAGATTGTATTGCAACAGGTTTTGTTGTGCAACTCTGTTCAGCTGGTGGAGAAAATAACCAAGAGCAGGCAGTTACTTATTTTATTCCTGTTTCTGTTTTGTTGTTGTTTTTGCTCACTGCTGAAAGCAGAAGGCCATGGGTTGGTTAAAAGGACTACCTTTACATGTTAGCTTGGATATTGGACGCTAGATGAAAGGATGAGGTCAGAAACACTATAGCCACTCCCATACATTGAATGTTGTTATTGTGTGTGTGTGTGTGTGTGTGTGTGTGTGTGTGTGTGTGTGTGTGTGTGCATTTTTATTTGTGTTAGTGTGTGTGTGTGTGTGTGTGTGTGTGTGTGTGTGTGTGTATGTATCTACATGTGCATGTGTGGTTTGTGTTGGTATTTATTTCCCTAAACGCATCTAAAATATTATCTAAGGAATGCGTTTCCTGTTTTCAGTTCCTACAATATCTGCTTTATCAATAAAGCAGTGTTTATTTATGGGTTTATCTGAATCCAATGTGTGAGAGATTATTATAATTTTTCTAATTAATCCATCACTCTTGGAATGGAGGGAATGATATTTTGTAGCTGGTGATTCATCTGCCTGCAGGGAGCACTGTTGCAGAGAGAGGGGATGAGAGAGAGTCAATAGTAATTAGGCAGGAGACTCTGGGCACACAAGGGACTCATCAGTAAAGTGAGCTAATGTTCTGTAGTGTTGCCATTGTTTTTCTTCCCAACAAGTGGGATGACCTCTGAACTCTGCCTGAGCCTCAGAGGATAGAGAGGAAATAGAGAGCTATTAGAAAATAAATGGCAATACACTCTCACAGGCAAAATGAGCAGTGAAGTGCAAATGAGCAGTACATTTGCACTTCACCTGAGTTCAACCTGCAGTTGCTTTTGCACGTAAATATGTCAGCCATGTTGTGCACATTTATAGCAATGTACACGATACTCAATCCACATTCATAAAACGAAAGGTCACACATGCAAGGCAATATATATAATACATTTGACCCCCTTAGGTTTATGCATATTCAACTTTCCAGACATTTACCATTTACTGTTGTTGGTTGGTGTGTGTGTGTTTGTGTGTGGAGGGGGGGTGTAGGTGGTAGGATATTTTCCTGTAGGCAAAATGTTCATTTAATAATCAGAGGAAGAGGCCATTGTTGTGTGCTAGACCTGAGAGATTTTGCAGGAGGAGAGCAGACTTGGCCAAGAGAAGACGTGGTGGTGCGTGGAAGTGAGAGACAATAAGCGCCCTTCCCATCGTAAAAAGTCCATATCCTGTGGAACTGTTTCAGCTTGACCTTTTGAGACCGTGAATGTTTTCTCTCTGCTTTAAATATCATTGAAAAATTAACCTGACGAATGGTCTTTGTCCACAAATCCAATTATGGGATTCATGTCGCAATGGCAGGAAGTGTATGAAAGCCAATCTGAATGTATTATATCCTGCATGTTTTACCAAAATATGTATAATACATTTCAATATTTAGTATATTATGCAGACTTGATGATATTTTCTCAATAAAATATTGAATAAAGAATAAAGAGGTTTGTTGTTCACAGAAAGTTCACAGAAACTTCGTAAGGATCTTTAAATGGCTACCCGGTATCCACTTGAAAAAGGTAAATATAGCGGTAAATATACAGAGTGACGCTTATACAGCGTTATTTTTTCTTATTTTAAATAAAGCTTTATTTTTTCTTATTTTAAATCCCCTTCTCGGATTAATTATTGTCAAAATAGCTTTTCTGGTCAAATGACAAATATAACATGTCAAATATAACCATATGTCTTATGAACTGCTTAAATAGTGATTCTCATACTCTCATACGTAATCCACCCATTTTTTATGTGTAAAAAAAACTGGCAAAATGCTTTGATTTGGATTAGAGAAGCAACACTTGGTGCTGTTGCTGTGTGTGGAGAGAGTACAGCTTCTTCTGCTAGCAAACAAAGTAATCTGCAGAGTGGGCACCCGATGATGAGATGTAGGGTGGAAGTTGTACAACAACAACATGGTCAATTTGATAGAAACAGTGGATCAATGCCTTCCAGCTGAGATGAGCACATTGAGCAGTCAATACAGAGAGCAGCCCTGTGTGTTTCCAGTGTGCCTCTGTGCGCCGTGTCTATTTTTAGCGAGCCTACGGCAGCAGATGAAGGCGTGACAGTGGGGGGGGCTACCTAGGGGGTGGGGGCTACCTAGGGGGTGGGGGCTACCTATTCAAAGATAGAAAGTAAACTGACCTCAAGGTCAAAATACACAATATGTGGATGCATTTAAAATCTGTGTTGTAGCATTACCAGGACTGTAGCTCTGCAGTCGCTCACATTTCAGGTATATAGAGCATGTTTTCATATACGTTCTTCCTCTAACCTATTCCTCTGGTTTTTCTTGAAAGATGAGGAGAGGGTGGAGGAAGGGGTGGTGTAAGAACAAGTTGCACATATTTAATTGCATTAATATTAATTGCCAAACCTCGTTTTCAATTTAAGAACCAAACATGACTTGCCTTTAAAAGCATTTGGGAATGTTACCCGATCCAACCTGTTAAGTGCACTCTGTATCACTGAGAAAGTCCAACAGGAAATGCCGCAGGACGCCAGACAGAGTAATCTAATAAAAGTGAGAGCGCCAAAATCATTAGTGGGGAAACTAACTCCCATAACACGTCCAGATGTACGGCTTAGTTGGATTTTGCCATCGGATCAACAGTTGTATGCTTTGGAGCCTTTTGGGAGACAAACTGCAAACTATGAGCAGAATGGATTTTTTGAAATGACATAACCCCGGTCCTCAGAAGAAAGTAGGAGTGTTGTCTTCCTCTGTAGTGCTGCAGGGCTCTGGAGGGTACAGCAGTAATGCGCCGCAGCTCCAGGTTTCAAATTGAACCAGGAGGCTCTGGCCGGTGGGCTCACGGTGACTCATGGCTGATGTAACGCTCAGTGCTGAGATATTTGATGAAGGGGAAAGGCAATTCCCCATCCTGAGTCAGAGGCCTCTTCAGTGGCCACGTTGAGGCGTTCCTCTGGGGGGGGGGGGGGGTTATGTTAGAGCTCCATGTAACCATGCAGCCCCTCTCCAGGGGGGTGGGTGGTGTGGGTGCTGCTCATCCCTGCGGACTAACAGAGACTGCTTGCTGACAATGTAAACATCCGGCCACAGCCCTCCCTGGGTGCCATGATGACACTCTGTTGTACACTCACACCCACATGAGCACACGCACACTGGCAGGAAGGCGGTCAGACACATACACAGCTACAGTAGTACATACACTCCCATACAATCCCATGCTTTTCTAGATGCATATTGATCTGGATGATGGTGGGAGAGGCTGGGAGATGCACTCCTCCATAATCAATTTATTAGACATCAGCCGACTATCCTCGGGGGAGGGGGGGGTTGTTACGCAAGGTAATATACAGAGCAGAAGAGGAGGTATCCATCCCACACGCTGATCATCTGCTATTACATTTTCTAATGGGATCAAATTAGCTATACAGGGGCCAGGGCTCATCCAGCTCTCCTGCCACACTTAGACCCCCCGTCCGTCCGTCCACGTCCCCGTCCCCGTCCTCGTCCCTCCTCCCTGCTGAGTTTCATCATAGTCAGTGAGTCATGAAGCAGCAGCGATGCTGTGGTGTTGAAGCCAAAGATGTTGTTTTGGAGCTGGTATAGTAATTGCGGTAGATGTAGTAATTGGAGTAGGGTTATTTACTTTGGAAAAAAAGTCCCCAGGTTATGATCACAATAGCTAGGAATAGAAGGAGGTAGGCAAGTGGTAGAGACTAACACAGGCTCTCTCATGCACTTCTTAATTGTCTAATTGTAATCCTTCCCTTGTCCAAGCTGAGATCCTAATACACTAAAGGACTCTGGTGAAGAGGACTCATTATCCACACTGTGTTTGAGCATGTCTATATGTGCATCATTATGTCGTACGTACAAACTTTTTTATTTATTTTTAAGTCTGCTGTTCTTCAAAACCGGCTCTGGTGGCCTGTTCATTTAAATAGAGAGAGAGCGAGAGTGAGTGTGCTGGGGGCAAATTTGGTCTGGTACACACACACACACACCCACACACACACACACACACACACACACACACACACACACAAACACAGTGCGTTTGATGCAAGGGAGGTGACAGACAGTTAGGCTCTAACCCCATAGTGGTCGAGTGAAGTGGTTCTCCAGCCAGGCCGCTGACGTTCACACTTAAATGCTTTAATAGGACTAAAGTAGACTGAGGCCGCCAGTGACGCAGTAGGAGCTAAAACGAGCTCACCACATTGCAGGTCTGCGCCCTGCCTATTGGACGCCGCTATTTCCAATCCCACAATCCCTCATCAGGCTCAGGAAGTTATATATATATATAAATATATACACATATAAAAAAAGTATAGGTTAATCACTGCTAACCAGGCCCCAGAGTAACTCAACAGTTATTTTAGCTATGGGGAGCAGTGAGGCAGATGGACTAATGTTATTTGAGATTATGAGATAAAGTAATTCTTTACATCTGAAGACACGTTCCACACACACACCACGTGTGTGGAACGTGTTGACCGACTTTTACATCACATTATGTACTGGTGTGTCCCCGGTGTTCTATGCAGCCTATACACATACAAATTAATCATTTCAAATAAAACAATCCAATAGAGAGAAACTTTGACATTAGGAAAGTATAAGTATAATAAGGATGTCTCTCAAAAGCTGTTTTCTGGCGTTTTATTTACCCAATTTCTTTAGCATCATGTCTTTAATTAAAATTATGTAATTGTAATTATTGTCATCGCCGTGTCAGCCTGTGCTGTGCCCCCATCATGCACTGCTCTGTGTATAGGCCAGTGCCCAGGAGTGTAGCTGGCGTAGCCTGACAGATACTGTGACAGATGGAGCCGCCAGGTCCTAGGGTTAGGGTTAGGGTTAGGGTTACCAGGCTAGGCCATTACCTTGGACTTGGAGCCCTGTGAAACATCACACCAATGTCAGAGATTTAAATAAAAAAAATTAAAAAATCATTGTATAATTCAATTATTATATAATATAATTATAAATACTAGGAATAAAAGTATTATTTTAGTGAAAGAGTTTCAGTTATGGAAAAACCCACCAAAATCATAAAATAACAAACAACAAATAACAATAACAAAAAAATAACAAGATATGCAAAATCTCTGGAGTTAGTTTATAGACCGAGCGTAGCCTGCAAGCTGTGCCTTTCCTCCTCGGCCTCCTGTATTGTGCTGTGATAAAAGGACTGAGGGGTTAAATGTTTGTCCAGCTGAAACAACACAGTAAAACTCCTTCCTTCTTCTTCTCTCTAGCCGTGAGGCATCAGAGCTCCAGTGCTAAATATAGCCCATGTTGGCTCCATGCCCCAGGCTGGGGGAACAGTTCAAATGATGAAGGAAGATGAAAAATTTAAAGGGACAGCCTGCTTGACCAGCTCAGTCCTGCATCTTTTCTGCATTTCACTTTCACTTTTTTGGTTTCATTATATTTGCAATTAATCTTGGCAAGTTGGAATATTATACTGAATTAAATCAAATTCCCCCCCTCAATGTCATATTTAATGGATGCATTCATGTTGAATTCTCAAATTATATAACTGAAACCAACAACAGGAATAATGATGATAGTCTGTTTCACAAAAGTACTTTAAGTACCTTTGTTTGTTGCTGCTTAACAAGATGTACAGGGTATTTTGGAAGTTAAAAAGTATAAGCATATAAAAAATAACAAATAAAGAATAATAAAAGAGAATTACAACCGCATGAAAAAACACATATTTTAGAGATAATATAATTATAAACATACGTTTACAAAATGTACTAAATTTGAAAACCACAATACCTCATGTGAGTGTTACAGTGTAGGGATATTGTAATACATTTAAATGAAAAGTCAGTTAGTTAAAACCTAATTAAACTGGAATCGTGACCACCTCCACTAAATTATAGGGGGCCAGATCTGATTATGACCAATAACAAAAAATGGCATGCAAATGTAATTGTATGGACGCCATGATACGTCTTGCATACATATCTGAAATTTCACACAATTCCGCTCTATTCAGGAGGCATTTAACAAATACAGTGACCGACTCGGGTCACCAATGATGGGTCGAACAATTATGTAAGAAACGGCCAGACCCATGCAATTAATGCAATTCTTCATAAATTCTCCCTGTGCTTTCTGGGAACTGGAAACCAGGCTACATTTAAATGTTTAAGTCACATAGCCCCTTGTTCTCATAGATTTCTGCATGATTGACATTCAGAATTAGATATCATATTTTGCAGCTAGATAAGTTAGATAGATAGAAAAAAAATGTTGTCCTTGGACCATCATGATGTATTTCCAAAGGCAACCTTCAAAGATGCTCAAATCTTATATAATTTATATAGCTTGATGTAATATGAGTTTAGTTTACATTTCCACAAATGCCAAATTCTACATTCTCTGAAAAATAAGTGATTGCAACTGCCAACGTTTCAGGAACAAATAACAGAGCCGGCCGTAGGCGTGTGGGGCCCGAGGCGAGATTAAACTAAATAATTTTGTTTAATCACTACCCAGCGAAATCTGTCCTGATCTGTTCAAATCTGTTCAATATTACTTAGAAACTCTAAACAATCACCAATAATCTAACACACACTCCCTTCCTCTGGTGCTGTACATTGTGACTACAGTAGGCTTACTATTACTTTATATAATGCTCATGCCATCAATACCATTTGGAGCACGGACAACAAGAATTTAACTCTGTAATGTTGCTAAAGCTGTATTCTTAAGTGCGTGACAATAAATGGACTTCAGCTTGAACTTTGCTTGAAAAAATATAATAAGGGCAGCAGAACTATGTATCAAAGT
The DNA here is from genome assembly GCA_900323305.1 of Trachyrincus murrayi. NCBI lineage: Eukaryota > Metazoa > Chordata > Actinopteri > Gadiformes > Macrouridae > Trachyrincus > Trachyrincus murrayi. The sequence goes on from OOFB01019293.1 coordinate 48,406, forward strand.
GCACATTCAGTTGAATAAATTTGGTGCAAACATAAAACATTACTGCAGCAATAATGTCAAAAAGGACATTTAATAAATAAAATGTTCATTAAAATGGAAATCAAAAATGACCCTGACTATTGTATACAATTAGAGGAAATACAGGCCACTGTCTTGAAAACAAAAAAATCTCAGCACTTTTTAGATATTAACTCTGCATGACTTCTTAGCAGCGAAATCATTGATGATCTCATTATAGTAGATTCTCTCACATATTTTGTGATTCACGCTGAGAATGGCAAGGCCAGTGAGGAGGACATTGTGGATCGCAAGTATGTTTTGATTAGTTTCAGCTTTGAAAAGATCCTCTCTGCACTGGCTACTGTAACTGATAGGGTCAACGCAATATGAAGAGCTGTCCTATTTGCGAATAAAGAGTTAAACAGTTAAACAGTATATTCATGTCCATGTCACATTGCTCAAAAATGCAGATGCTTTAGAGAAATGCTGATTCTAGAGAAACACTGATACGTGTGTATTTTTGAGCAAGGTGGGAATTATAACATTATTATAATTATGGTAATTACATTTTTTGGCTGGTTAGGGTGCCCACTTGCTGGGTTGAGGGGGCCCCCTGATCAAGCTGGGGCCCTAGGTGGCTTCCTAAGTGGCCTAATGGACGGGCCGGCACTGACAAATAATAACAAATACATTCAAACTGAATTTAAGAAACAGTGCATGAATGGAAGACACCTATTATGCCTGCCATGTATTTTCTGAAAGGGGCTTTTGTTGTTGTTTTCAGGTGACTTGGGTGCCTCACTGGCCCACATTTAAGCGCTCAATATCTCGATTGTGCAGTGATCCATGAAGACAACGTTACTGTGACTCGAGTCTAGTTCATTCAAGAAATGCTTTCATAGGCGGACATTTGTGAAGCCAGAGAAAATGAGGCTTGAGGAATGCTTGAAAACAGGATCAAAAATAAAATATGGTTGTATCTTTTTGCTATCCTTTTACCTCTCTCTCTCTAAATATACATATGAGGAGTGAGATGGAGAACAGACAGAAAAGCAGGAGGAATGAGTCCTCCATCTGCAGAGAGAGAGAGAGACACACACAGAGAGAGAGAGACACAGAGAGATAGAGGAGAGATGTCTGCTGGCAGGAGCAGAAGAAGACAGCTGTGTTTGGTGAGGTATTTTTAAACGCATCAATGCTGCTCCAATCCCCGAGCCTCGCTGACCTATTTTTAGCCCTGGCCGCCATTGTTCTATTTTTGTCACCTGTGGGCCACGCAGTTGTTGATTCACATGCAAATCAAGCTCACTCGCTCTCTCTCCCTCCCCTTGGCCTTGCTGCTGCTGCGGCTTCAGAGCTTCACAGCATACATGCCTCTCCCCAGCAACTCTCTCTGCTCTACATTTCCCCCTTAATCTCTGCTTAGATACCTCGCTGAGCAGGAAATAAGGGACAAGAGCACGGAGGAAACCCAAAGAGTCGACAGAAACACAAAAGAGACGGATCAGGGGAAGCAAGCAACAGCGTGTTTGTGTGTGTGTGTGTGTGTGTGTGTGTGTGTGTGTGTGTGAGTGGAGGGGGGAGTCAGTCAGCTCAGTGGAACGCGGCGTGGTTTTTCAACGCACAGCACCCACTCCTCCTCCTCCTCCTCCTCCTCCTCCCCAGCACACCGTCTGAGCGCGTCAGTTGCAGACTGAGGCACCAAGCAGAAGCACGGAAGCAGAGAAAAACACAGAGAGAAAGAGAGGACTGTGTGGTTTTTTGTTATTGCTTCACAGAGAGTGTCTCTCTCTCTCTCTCTCTCTCTCTCTCTCTCTCTCTCTCTCTCTCTCTCTCTTACTCTACTCTGCTCTCTCTCTGAGGTGGAAACAGCGGAAGAGAGATTGTCGGCTGTTTGTCGTCTTGGTCTCTCCCACTCTCTCTCTCTCTCTCTCTCTCTCTCTCTCTCTCTCTCTCCCTTGGGTGGCTGAGGGTTGTCTCCATCGTGACAGGAAGCGCAGGGCTTGCAATGAGACCTGAGTGCTGACTGGAGTATGCTGCAGACGATTTACGAGGGCGAGTCGAGTTTCTCCACCACAGAGCGGCGCCTTGGACACCATCGGCTCTTTGGCCACACCAAGATGCACAACGTGAACAACACAGGTGAGCCCGGTCACCCCAGATCTGTTCTTAGCACCACCATCTCTATTTCCATCCTGCTCCACCCCACCCCCAGACCCGAGCCCCCCCCCTTCTCACATTCCAGCCTTTCTCTCATTTCACTATCTCTGGATCTGCTACCACTTGCCTACCTCTCCCTATTTTACATCCTCTGTTTGGCTCTCAATCCCTTTCTCCCTCTCTCTCTCTCCCTCTCTCTCTCTCTCCTCACACACACACACACACACACACACACACACACACACACACACATGCTCTCTCGTCTCGCCGTGGCACTCGCAAACTCTTTGCTCTCGCCCAGTTTCTCAGCGCGTGTGTGTGTGTGTCCATCGGTGAGACCAAAGCTTGTCACTTCTCAGCGAAGCAAGGTGGTTTTAGAAGGAGCTGCTCTCTCTCTCGATCCAGGTATTTCCTCTCTTCATCTTTACTGTGCCGTTAAATGCTTGACTGCTGTCCTTTAAAGCCTTGTGAGCGATTGTCAGCTGATTTATGTGAAGCTGTTTTATATTCTCCACGCAATGCTCTTTTAGGTGTTCAAAATGAGATATGTGGGAACATCCTGTTGTGGCTTTACAAAACTAAATCTCTGTGATGAGAAAAAAGTGGCGTGGTGTGTGTGTGTGTGTGTGTGTGTGTGTGTGTGTGTGTGTGTGTGTGTGTGTGTGT
>OOFB01019295.1:0-20357 GCA_900323305.1 Trachyrincus murrayi
AATGTAATTTAGATGTAAGAGCTACAATTAACGTAATATAATTGGTACAGCACTTATGACATTCACAATTTAGGTGAGAGAAATGTTGAGACACATACTTTTTGATATTTAGACAATATTTGAAATGCTTTATGGTGTTGGAAAATTAGCACAGGTACATAAATACACATGATGTCTGAAACAATTCCATTTAAATCAAATCACATTCATAGTTGACATTGAAGTGATGCAGTAGAGGGGGAAATAAATACTGTATTTCTTTTAGCCAGACTCATGCCCCTAGCGATCAATTTGTTTCAGAAATTTTACCTTTTGTTTTTGTCTTTACACTCACATATTCCATAATGATCTCTTGAACCACTGCCATCAATGATAAAACACATTCGTTTTTATTATTGTATTTTAGCCTAAGGTAAGGGTTAGCAGATGTCAATGATTGCAGTTAACATTGCTGTATGGTTAGCATGCTAATATCAAGCAAAGGAGCTTGTGTGGGTGTTAGGATCTAAATTACACAACATGTTGCATATTTTCCAGCCCTATGTCCACATTACAATTAAATGAAATAACATTTCTTCATCTTTAACATTAGAAATTCAATCCATAGATGTATGTCGAGTGTGTGAATCATGAGTCATAGTCATTGTAAAAAAGGCGAATGAAGGAAGGTGGAATAAATTGAACCGGTATGATATTGATTTTGCAGTGAATCATTTTGAGAAAATAAAAGTCTAACCAGAGGTTAGACTATGGTTAGCTGCTTCCTGTCTCTCTTCATACCCTAGGGTGCTTGTAGCTCCTCTGCTTGTTCTCTTCTGATACTAATAAATCAACTGCTTCAGCAAACACCAATGGAGCAGGCAACAGAGCTGAATTTTATTTTATTGTATTCATTGACATTTTTTATATTTGATAATTTATTCTAAACTGTCATCCTGGGTGTATTTTGGTCACTGCTGCTGCTGCTGGTGGTGAAAGAACCGGACATCACTGCGATGTGGGTTGTTCTGTTCAGTGCTTGTCACACCTTCACCTTTGAAAACCCAATTTTCTCAAAATGGCTGCCATGGCGACATTAATAATAATAATAATAATAATGCGGTAGAGATGTGTTTTCTGGGTCCAGTAGCTACATGGCTCTTATTTATAACATGGCCAGTGTATAAAATTTCAATATAACGGTGGTCTTTGTTTTTATTTTATTTCGAAATTTGAAATCATGGGAGAGCGTAGATTGCATTCTCATTTGTTTGACTTCTAACCAGTACCACAAATTCAACAGTTAATAGAAAATAATGAAATACAAAAATAATATCTTAGTAGGCACACCATGGCCAGTTGCTGCTCAGATAACAGATTAGTACTTGTCTATTTGTTTTACAAATGCTGAGCTGGGTGTTTATGAGCTCTGGTCGTGGAAACTGTGGTGATGGATGTTGTAGTATTTGAATTAATTATGTTAAATAATTGCAGTTTATTCTCCTGCTGTGGAATAGAAAAGCCACAGAAAACAATGATTTACATTTTCATCTCCTGTATTATTTATTGTGTTGCAAAAATAATAAAATGAACGTATCCTTGTATCAGTCAAATTGTATTTAAATATAAATTGTGAATGAAATGTACCAGCTGTAAGAATAACAATTAATATTTTTAATAGAGTTCTATATTTGTTGTGATTATAATTCTGTATTTGATCCCATCTAGCTCTACTGGTAGCTCGTGACAATAACTACTGCCAGGGTTAGGGGTTCAATTCCCAATGGGGCCACCCATGCTATGAACGTATGCACTCAAGGCATCGAAAGATGCTTTCAATAAAAGCCTCCCCCAAATGTATATAATTATCTATAAATAAGCTTTACATTGACAGCTTATGAATTTGAAATATATACATACATATACACTGTTCACCTGTTACTAGCTGTTCAAAATCCATGATATATCCACTGTGTGCCTTGCTAGCCGGTGACTGGCCAGGATGCAAAGAGAGGTGTGTTGCTTATATAAGCAGTGCAATGCACCTTCTCCTTGACATGCCTGTGTCATAATCACAGGTAATGAGAGGTAGACGGCCAGAGTCTGTCATGAGAGTCCTCAACGCACACACGCACGCACACACGCACACACACACACACACACACACACACACACACATCAGATGTATACGCAGGGGCCCTTACTATACCATGGCTGGCTGTCACTAGTGGACATCAGCCCCACTACACAGTTAACTACCATGCTTCAAACACTGTGTGTGTGTGTGTGTGTGTGTCTGCGTATGGTATGTGTGCGTATGTGTGTGTGCGTATGTGCGTGCGTGTGTGCGTGCGTTCGTGCGTGTGTGTGTATGTGCATGTGTGTGGTGGGCGTTGTAGGGGTGGACTAGTGCACTGTAAGTCTACGATAGAAGTGACACATGGGCAAAATGTCATTAAGTGTAGTGGATGCTGAAGGGATAGAAAGTTACAGTGACTCATCGGAAGTGGTTGAAAATAAACAGATGAGAAATAATGGGGGGGGGCTGTAATTCTTTTGTCGAGCGAAGCAGTGCTGTAGCAACATGTTTCCCCAGTTCCATAAACAGCCCAGCTGGGTGTAATGAGAAAGTGACAGAGGACTGTGAGTTTTAGTCTGCACTCCCTCCTCTTCTCTGCTGCTGTCTGATGCTTCGCTTGTTTACTATGTCTGTATGTGTCACGCAGTTGAGTTAGAGGCAGCAGTGTGTATGGAGGATATCCATGTTTTGTTTTTGTGAAAATGTCACATACGTGGGGAAAAAAAACTCAAAACTAAACAACATTAAAATATAAATTTAATAGCTTCATAGCTGCCCTGTTAAATAGCTTTAATTATAAAATAAAGTAATCATTCAATAATTAATGATTTGGACATCGCTATCAAATGTTCTGTTTTGTGCCTAGCAATAACAAATCAATACAAATCTGGTGAAAACAACGAACAGATTTACCTTAGAGGTACATAATGCTTCATCCTCATTGACAAAAACACATTCAAAATGTACGATACTGGTAATGAACTCTTAAATTCAAACTAGATTCCAATATTAATATAATCAACCCCCCGAAAAAATAGAGGTAATTTAAGATGAACATTTGTTGAACTGCCCTGCAACCATAATTTCACAAGACTGCTACTGTTGTTCTTGTTGTTGTTTTCTGTTATCACTAAATGAGTTTGAGGCATGTTCTGTCTTGTCATTCATTCATCACACCAATTGTAAAATAAATGATTGACAGATAGATTAACACAAAGATGATGATCTATTTACAGAACGGCATGGCTGGGATTGTTTTGATTTTGCAGTTTTGGAAGCTACATCAGTTTTAAATTATAACACAACAAGTTAGTTTTTCAGGTAATCTCATCAAATCATATGAATGAATAATGCACTGCAATGGAAACCATCGGTCGACCACGCTGGTGTCTCATCTTGCTTTTCAAATAACGCTCCATAAAAGCCGTCAGGCCTATTATCATATATATATATACCTCTTCTCTGCCTGACAGATTCCGACTATTCACCCGCTCTCTGCAACCATTCCAGTCATCCAAGTCCAATGAAAATCTCATAACGGCAACAATCAGCACTTCATGAGCGGATCGGACGCCCCTCCTCGGGACCAACGTCCTAATTGGTGACAAAGGCCTTCAGCGAAATCACAATATGATGGAATAGATATTGATCCGGACATGTCTCTCTTGTATTATGATAAGAGAAATAGTCAATACAAGACAATAGTAAAAAAACGTTTATCTCGACATGGGGACTCAATCCAGTCGTCTGTCTCCCTGAGTCTATTTCAGCATGTCTCCCAGCGGGCGGCTAAGTGAATCTGGAGGTTATAGAGTTGCGTGGGGGGGGGGTTCATTAGTTAAACCCCCAGAGGAAAACACACCAGGAGACCAGGCCAGACTCTCACCTCCCACACACCTCCTGCGTACCTCTGTCAGGATGGCTCTCCTTTTCTCTTCTTCCTTTCTTTCTTCTTTCTTTCCGTAGTTGTTTCTTTATTTATACTCATTCTTTCTCTAATTCTTTCTCTCCTTCTTTCTTTCATTCGGGGTCTTTTTCTCCATGTAAAACTATATGCATTCATCAAAAAAAAAACATTTAACTGGGTGGTTTTCATTTGATCACACGTTGTGATCTGATTCTGTCGCCTGTCTGTCTGTCTGTTTGACGCGACTGACTGTTTTTTTTTTATTGTCTTCATCTTCTAGGCCGTATGCGTTAGTGGGGGCATCTAGTTTCACCTGTGGGGGATTAATAATGTTTATCGTATATGAAAGAATTTCTTTGACAGTCAGTCGGTCTGTTTCCTCAGAAGGATTTGTGGCAGCTGGCTGATGCAAGCTACCTCAACACACTGGACCTCTGGAAGAGATTCCGGTCCCATGTGATTGAACAAAGTTCTAGTCCAGTTTAGATCAGCCTCAAATTCGGTTAAATAGAAGTCCTAACTTTCTGATTGCCAAAGCGGAGTAGCAGCTTGACACATTTCCTAAACCTCACGTGTGTGTGTGTGTGTGTGTGTGTGTGTGTGTGTGTGTGTGTGTGATGTGCTGCTGACTGCAGGATCTGGAAGCAAGGGTGGACTGGGAGAGGGGATCAGAGAGACGGGTATGATGAAAACTGGCTCCAGGCGGAGTTGTGGGAAATATCGAAGGTATGACATTTATTGTATGTGATTGGATGCCAGTGTTTGGGAGGTAGTCAATGTGTGTGTGTGTGTGTGTGTGTGTGTGTGTCGAATGACAACTAGTCCAATTGTTATCAAGGGCCCGACCACAGATGAGGGTTAAAATAAGGCCAAATGTTCAAGCAAAACTAAAGCAGTGGACAAAGAGTACATCTTGAGACAAGGTATATTTTAAATGAACATGAATTAGTTAATAATGGATTAGGAATATGTGTCTTCTCTTCAAAGAACACATCTAAGTGGAATGGAGTTTTAATGAGTCAAATGACATCTGTGATGTTATGAGATTCTGTTCCTCAACCCAATGGCCTTCTGGACATATGCGATCCATCAGTGTGCTGCTGTATACTGATGGGCTTTTATTTTTCAGAACGAGCGAAACCTCTGTGTGAACCTAAAACAGCGTGACTCTGGTTCCCTATTAGCTCCTAGACCTTCATCTCCAGGTGATTTATGGCTAGGGGAGGAGGAGAAGCCTTGGACCAGCCTCCCATATGGGACTAAGAGAGACCCCGTCCCTGGAAGAACACTGCAAGCTATATCAGGATGTTTAGAGAGGGGAGCCATTGCTTCTGCCACGCAGAGCAATTTTAACTGCAATTCACAACCCGATGAACCAGCGAAACGACCTAATAGTCCGATTTCCAGGTCCCTCTAAAAACGACACACGTGTTACGTTTCAAGGCAAACGACATACATCCACGTTTCCAGACCAAACGCCCTATAATCACGTCCATGAGTTACTAGGTACTATTAAGTAGTTACGCACCCAGTTACGCAGGAATCTCAAGCTGCTGTGAATTTCCGTGTATATGTTCTGTTAAAATACACATTTACAATGTGATCAAGAGAATTTGACGCATTTTAGGAATCAGTTTCGCTCTCTCGTCACTATATTAAAGATTAGGTGTGGACGATTTGTTTTAGTACACATTTAAGAAGCTATATTAACGGATTGCGCCGGCTCTGACGTTGGGGGAATATCATTATTTCTGCATGGAAAATTATTCGGCGGCCACCGAAATGATTTCACAGACCCGCCAAATGAAAATCTTCACCTCCAAAAATAGAATAATTTAGAAAACGGCAAATAAAATATGAATACATTTCTTCAACGTCACCAGTTTCCAGGCAGCTGACAATGTACACACGTTATAAATCAGACAAGAAAAACGCTATCAGGTTGGTATGGTTATCAGGTTGGTATGGTTATCAGGTTGGTATTGTTATCAGGTTGGTATGGTTATCAGGTTGGTATGGTTATCAGGTTGGTATGATTATCAGGTTGGCAGTTTTGCAACGGAGTAAAGGCACCACTAAACATCGTCAAGTTGATATGTGATGAAGTTGGCCTTAATTGAAGTTGATGAAGTTGGCCTTAATTGCAATCCTTGAAACCATTGGTTTTAAGATTAAACTATTGATCACTGGACCTCATTTTCTTATTGATTTCATATAATTGGAAATCACTTCATATTATGCAAATGGTAAACATATACTTTGCATAATGGCATATATATATATATATATATGTGGAGAATTTACATTTCTAACGTCAATCAAATAAATCATTGGGATTTGTCATCAGGTGGTCTTTCAAAAGGCTCAACATTGAATGAAACATCATTTTAGTTATGTATATATAAGCGCTGCAGAACATGACCTTACAAAACACTTTGTGATCTTTTAAATGGTCAATAAAGACACATGCACTGTAAAGTCTGTTTTACAGGTTACAGCCAAACAACATAAACTTCCAATTAACAAAATACTCCTAGGTAGGCAGGTCTGCCGCAACTTGGGGCCTAGCCAAATACAGTCAGGGCATTTTGGCTTATTTAAAGACAGGCATTACTAATTCTCTCACAGTGAATACATATACATTTGGTCTGTAGGAAATTAGGCTTCTGGGGGGGTTAGAACAGAGCTGCATTCATGTGTCTTGTTGGCCAGGTTCAATGTATCTTAGTATTACTGTGTATTGTGGGATATTTTAGGAAACATGGAAATGTAATTTCCAGAAGTCAGCAGGATGCACCTTGTGATGCAGAGATAAGAGGAGTTTCACGCAGCTTAAAAAAAATGAATCTATCCTGTGATGGTTTCAAACTGTGCCAACTTAAGTGTTTGAACATATATATGACATTTGCACATATTCGAGGTCAAAAAAAGTAAATAAAAGAAGAACTTGCTTGAAGAAGCCCAAATCAAAGGAAGTGCCTAAAGGAAGGACATGAAAGGAGGATGCAGGAGACAGATAGAGGCAGATGGGAAGGAATCGATCACAATCCCGCCCTACTACGAATTCTCGGAGATTAAAATCGAAATAAAAAACTCAGTTCAGCTTCATTTTAGATTCTTCCAAAGATGTGTTCAGTGTTATGAATGAATGTGTCTCAAATCTGCTGTGTTTTACATTGACTATTGACTATACATAAGAGCTTTTCCATTCATGCTATAAAATGTGAGATATTTGTTTTGGTTTGTGTGGAAGCTTGTACGCTCCTAATTCTGGTTAAAATTGGCAGTTTCTCTCCATTTTGCGTGTGTGTGCGTGTTTGGCAGTGTACAAAAATTGGATGATTGCCTTCAGCTAACTCGCTTTTGATCGTACTTCTGTACGATTCTGTATTACATTAGCGTTTGAACATTTGCTTAGAGTTGGTGTCAGTCACAAATACACTTTTGCTGGTCTTACAATGTTGTTTAGGACGATATTCACCACTTTACATTTCCACTACATTTGTCCTGGACACTATGTAAATAACCTCAATGTAATGCATCCAAGCGTCTTATCCTATATACGTATGTCAATGTAATCTTGGATCCAGAAGTCCTACTATGTTATAGTCCTACTATGCAGAACTTCTGGGGGGAGAGGGCACAGAGCCTGCACCGGAAACCAGAAACCGCAAGGGGCGGAGTTACGCTTTGTTTCCTGTTTCGTTACAGAGATATTCTACCGAAGAAAACTGATTCGTGCGAGTGGATGAAGCTTTCAGAAGGGGATTTTAATAAGTGTATTTCTACAGTCACCAGTCCACACGGTGTTGATTTGAAACCTTTACAGACCGTCTGCCATCAGACTTTAGATATGAATCTAAAGTCTGATTTGTGAGATTAATGTCAATGTGACTGAGCAGGGCTATTCTCCTCACTCTATACAAACATTGTGACCCACATTCATAGAAGCCTTTTCACATTTAGCACAAATACCACAAATACCCATACCGGTTGACTGTCACTGCAAGTGTGGTGGAGGGAGTGTGTTTGTACATTCGATTAATCACAGTCTAGCGTGACATCCCGACGACCCATAATAATAATAATAATAATAGAAAAAACTATTTGTATTGAATGTGATAAAAGCAGCCGTGTGTTTGATGGCCATGGGAGGATGTTAAATAAGAAACCTAATGTACATCATCTGGATAGAAATTTTACAATAAAAAAAAACCACATTTTGGTCATGATTTTAGTGTGGATCAAAGCCTACCGCCCTACAGGCAGTGACATTACGAATGACTCAGACTCCAACATTACGACTTATCCTTGCATGGACTAGGCATTCATAACCTCAGAGAACAACAACACGTTGTGGTAACACTAGCTGTGTCCATCGCAAGGTCTGCTTTCCTTTGTTTTTACGAGCTGCTTGTAAAAGTGGTCCTTGGTGAAATAACGACAGGGGTAATCAGGAAGTTCCTCTGGAGAATTCCCTCTGGGAGGATAACTGGGAAAGGTCCCTCGCTGCTGCAGTGTCTGGACCGGCTGAACCGTGCACCTGCAGGGACTACACACACACACACACACACACACAGACATACATATGCATGGACCCACGCGCACGGACGATCACTATCCCTCTCACACACACACACACACACACACACACACAAACCTTAAACGCCTGGCCACAATATTGTGTAACTGTGTGGAAAACAGCGAGACCGCCGTCTAATTCAACTCTGTATAGATGTATAGAGGAGGTGACATTTTCATTTCCAATTTCACATTAATTTCACATTTCCAATTTTCACATTAGCCTTTGAAAAGGTGGCTTAGGATTGTGGTTTTAAATCAATATAAAAAAAGTGTTATATTGTCATTTGAATAGAGCATGTTAGATTGTGTCACAGCTGGGGGTAGTTCATTTAATTTCATATTATTCTACTGTGACATAGAGATAGTGAATGTCCACCAGAATAATTAAACGTTGGTCCACTACAGCCACCTCGTAGTTCTTTCATTTGTAGTTCTTTCATTTGCAGTTATTTCAGTACACAGTGAGAGATAGAGATAGAGATAGCGATCAACATCAACATTTCAGTCTCTCATTCTTTACACTTTGTTTTGTTTTTGTCTTCTTTGAAAAGCAGTTCCCCATTCATATAAAACCTGCTCATTTCCACAGTGCCATTGTGAAGAATAGTAGGCTCCTTCTCTTTGTCTCATTTTCCACAAAGCAAACTAATGATAATTAAACATGTCAGTTCCTCATGAAGAGCATTCACAACAGAATCGGTTCTGATGAGTTTAGGAGGAACCTTTATACTCTGCTTTTCTGCTCCGTGATTGGCTGAACCTGGGGAGTAACCAGCGCAGTAGTAATAATGATATGTAGCCTAGCAACAAGGCGTGGTTGGTGATGATTTGGTTTAATTTGCATAATAGTAGACAGCCATCATTTCAATATAGTGTAATAAAAATCTGTATTACGCGTATTTAACACAGCATGAAATCATCACAACTTTATACCGGAAATGATCCACTTTATCTATTTGACTTAATACATAATAATGTATTACTTGATTATTCGACGTGAAATGCTTTGCAATAGAAATAATACATGGTAATAATGGAGAATTTTTCAACTAATAATACAAGACGTTTGGTTATATTTGGTCATACAAAATTATTCTGAATTGCACAATAGCCTCAGAGATCCTATTATCGCTGTGTTATCAACCAACAACATTTTAACATTGTACGAATGCCGCCAGTACTCACTGTGCAACCACCGACCAGACAGGGATAAGCATCAGGAGTTTTCTAATAGAAATATGTCCAGACAAAGAAATGCAATCAAACCATAACACTCGGCGTTGTAGAAAGAATGTCTGGGCCTCATATGTGGCAAACAATTTGATATCTTACACTGTGGCCCCAGCTGCACACTGTGTGTAGGCTATATTGTATGAAAGATATTTCCCAAATAGAACTAAGATATGCACGACACCTTATAACACAGAATGTATACCACACGCTAGAGCCGTTAATGGTGAGAAAGACTTCTTTCATGTTGAGAACAGTTAAAGTCAGACTTTCCACAGCACAAACATTTAATTATTTAGATCCGTCTCAAAAGACATGCGGGGGGAAATAGCTCCACGCTCTCTTCACAGCCATTCAATATTTATTTAGTAAACACAAACGTTCTTAACGTCCCGTTAACTTTCGACGCCAGGTCCGAGGCGACCGCGAGCAGGCAGGCGATGTCACAACCTGTCAGTTGGGACAGAAATTATTTTTTATCTTTGCGTACTCTGAGCAGCACTCACAGACTCGGGTATTTATTTGTCTTCTGTTTTTAAAACCCCAAGAGAAGGTATGTGACGACTGTTTGAGTTAACCGCCACATCCATCATCCTGATGGTCCCTTCTGCTCTCCTTTCCTTCCGTCGAGCGATAGAACGAGAAGGAAAAGGATGCTACGCTAAACAAAATGGAGGCCCGTTTGAGGAACGCAGGCAATCAATCCTAGAAAAATCATACCGGATAATCTTATATGCATTAAACGCATTTTTAAAAAAATATCCGATTGTAGCGCTATCTTCTTGCTGTTCGTGTTTGTTTAAGTGAACATAATTGATTGCTTGCTGTCTTTGTTGCATTCCTGTCTAAAAAAAGAAAAAGAAAAAAGATAATACAAATATATTTATATAAAACAGCCCAGTGAGAGTTGGTGTCTGTGGGGAACTCGGCGACTGAGCGGACAATTCTAAGAGATTCTGTCCAGATTGATGCTATCCGGTGTGAAAATATAGATTAGAAACTATCTTTGCGCACACACACTCTTATTACTATCATCCGCACAGCCATATATTTCTCGATGTGAACTGATATGTAACCATTGTGATTTTCTCCAGGCCTATAATACAGGTAAAATGGCTACCGCCAGTGGTTGCAGCAGTGCTACAACAATGCAGTGTCCCTGGCCTCGTAAGGAGAGGAGTGGCCACCGTGGTGATTACACGGTGATACCATTCATTCACTTTTATACTGCTACTAGTAACATTGCTGCCGTTCTCTGGGTGTTAGTCTGCAATCATTAAGAGAATATTGTCAATCAAATTAAAACAGTAGGCGGGGAGGTGAAGCCTCAATGATTGCCAGAGTTTTTCAATTTACTGCCATCATATATTTTCATATATATTTGGACACACCTCCACTACTATCCATTAGAGCAGGTTTATTCTGGGAAAAATCTATATTATATTATCCTATTATGCGTTATTGTCACAGATTGATTGGTGATTGTTCATTTGAAATAATGTGTACGCGTACTTCAAGTGCCAAGACGTCAATTGCATCAACTGACAGATTAAGTTAATTTAAAGAGTTTAATTAAGTGGTAAGAGACTTGGGTGTATGATGACACGATAGATGAGCCCTTAATCCAAATATTTACATTTTCTATTTTCCTTAATTAATTCAAAACAATGACAGGGTATTAGGAAGCCATTTAACCTGCAGTTTATATGAATTATGGGTATCTTAAAAAGCCAGTAGTTTATACTTTGAGTCAGACAATGGAAAGCTAGAACCATTAAGATCACTGTAAGATAGATTAGCTAGTTTTGTGGAAATCTTTGTTAGTCATGCTTCATCACTGAAGAAAGGAAAAGATAGTTTAATTATAATTAAGATATTACATACTTTTTACAGATAAATGCTATAGAGATGAAAAAGAGATTAAGAAAATAAACATATTAAGGTACGTATGAGTCACTTAGAGGTTTAAAATCAGTCATCATAGCCCACTAGATACTCTTTATCTTATGATTGAAAAGGAAATGTGTTCTAAAGAGAAAAATCACAATATCCACCAGATACATGTAAGAGCTCCAAGGTTTACGCTCACGATAAAAACAATTCACCTAAAACTCATGATGACCCTGAAGAACAGTAGGCCTACATTATACATGATATGATAGCAGCATGTATATTATTATCCTGAAGTCTCTCTCACACACACACACACACATCACACATCACACAGCCATGTCTTGACAGCAGGCTCCAGCCAGGCGGACGGGACGAGGGAGCGCGCTACAATAGCATCTGAGTGACACCAAGTCACCTGCAGATCCTTAATGCCAGCCCGGGTATACCACATCGACAGCTCAATTACCTCACCACGCATGAGAGAGAGAGAGACTCGCATTTTGACTCTCTTATCAGCTGTTCGCCCATGCAGGCGACTCACAGTGAACTGTGAGAGGGAAAAGCAAAGAGACCAATTATCTCCGTGAAAGCCACGGTCCAACCTGGCTCTTCCTCATGACAGACACACACAGACACACACACACAGACACACACACAGACAGACACACGGGCCCCGCTGTAATGGCAGCCAATTATCCTACAAGCATGTGACATCGCAAAGGTCTCAGGGAACCAGAGGTGGTTGTATGGCTATGGGCAGGACAGTCAAGGCATTGGTGGTGCTGCTGCTGCTGCTTGCGCTTATTGTGCTGTTTGTGTGTGTAGCTTTTATAAGGTTCCGTTGGAGCTCAATTGGAGTCCAATTTAAGCACTTTGAGCTGATTGGTGCAAATATATATATATATATATATATATATAGATAGTTATAAGTGAATTAGTTATATATATATATATATATATATATAACTAATTCACTATATATAACTAATTCACTTATAACTATCTATTTTTTCTTTCTGAAAAAAAGTAAGAAAAAAAAGCATCCTTCAACGTGATAATTTTTTTTTAAACAAAGTAAGTATTAAGGTCTCTCAGTCTCCTTAGGCCTACTACTATTTCATTTACTTCAAAGAGAGAAGGCTTAAAATGCAAACAGCATCCAAATATACTGAACCAATTACTTCATATACTAAACCGGATCTGGTGGCACAAAGATTTTTGGGAAATTCATTAAAGTTTGAACATTTGGAAAACTTTCAACGTCTCTCGTCATCTCTCTCCGTACTGAGATGTGCAGTCACCGTGTGTTCAGGTGTGTTCAGGTGCATCCTGTACTTTTGGCTTCTTTGTAAACAAAGTGCCTTTTGGCTTCTTTGTAAACAAGTGCTTGTGTGGAGGATACAAAATCACACAGAAGGTGGAAACGTAATGCTTTCAGAGCTTCCACAAGGGCTCATTATTTATGGCAAAAAGGTATGGAATTGAAATGTCTTTGCACCGGAAAAATAGTTTCACATTTCCAGAGGTGGTTGAGAACGATCTGTCCTGATCTCATGTTAAAATGGTTTGGGTTTTTTTTGTCCCTCCCAAGACTGGTTACACTTAATTCATCAAGGACGATCTGTTGGTAGTGAACTTCCACACAAAACATATTTACCCACAAGGTGCCGAATTTAAAAGCACTTTTACTCAACGAATGTGTGTCTAAACCACGCTCGCCCTAAAAGAACAGAACCCTACAGGCTTGGTAGAAATCCACGTTTGATATTGTGTCACAATGAGAGGGCTCTAGAACTTGTTAACACAGATTATCGGTCGGTTTGTTTGAATGACATGAACGGCATGACCTCACACGCTGCATGGGTGATGTTAACCCGGGTGAAGCGAAACAATATAGGTCACTTCATCATTTTAATCGGATACGAAGGAAAAAAAAAAACACCATTATGGTTTAAAGGAGGTCAATCCTAATATGTCAACGAGGACGTATCTGTCTTCGTTCTACTGTAATCCTCAGGGATTACGCTACAACAGGAAGACTGAGATCAGACACACGTCTGACAAACCATCGTCTACTTAAAATAGCCCTCAAGCTTCCAAGCTAGCATCCGTGTCTCATCTGAAATTCAGAGAAGATCAGAATTTGTTGCAGTTAAACTGAAGAGATGGACTGAACGGCTGCATAAGAATGGCATCAGCTGGTTGGTTATGGTTAGGGGTTCAATTCCCATTGGGGCAGACAGGGCTCACGGTATTTTAAGACACTTTGGATAAAAGCGTCCTCCAAATGTCACACATCCATCAATTCATGCAGTATTATTTATTCATATTCAAGAGACAAGATAATGATAAAGAGTTGACAAAGATGACGGTAAAACATTTGGAGTAGAATCCTTCTAACGTCTAACTTTTAAATTAAAACAAACAGTTCTAATGAATAAATACAGATAGGATAACACACAAGGGTCCTATTTGACTATTTATTTCTTTAACAATGTATGACGAACACCGCATCAACTGGTCTAGCCTCAGGGCCCACATGTGTCATTAAGTCACGACCCAAAACCAATATAGTAATCAACAATGCCGTCATGTACTTTTAAAAACATGGAGCGAACAAAAACCTGCAACAATTAGGGACAAACTCAATGAAATCGTAAGCCTTTGAAACACGAATTAACATTGAAACATTAGTTAATTCCTGGGCTTTTTTCTGAAGATTAAGGTTTGGCATATGCTCTGCGACCCACTCAAAATGCCCTCGTGACCCAGTTGAGAATCACTGTGCTAAACCCTAATCCCTTTTATTTTATTTTATTTTAAATGGCCATTTACTCGTCAAGTACCACCTGTATGTCTTTGGGGTTTGCTATAAGCTGATAAGTTGCAACAACAAGTAGGTGAAATTACCCATAAATAGTCAAGTGGCTGAATCAGCCGAATGGGCTGGAAACAAGTTGTGCCCTCGGTCCTCCTACTCATCTCCTCTGACTGTTAAAATAGAACCAGGGCCGAGGTGGACTCAACGTGTATCAGTACAAATGGTTACGCTTCTGAACGCCCTTGAGGAAGACATCTATACATTTAATAGACTACGTGTAGGCTAGAGTACCTTTTTTCGCAGAACACCGAGTCAACTCAAATTCAATAAAATTGGACATTAACCCAAGTTTACTTTGGATTCATTAAGCGCACTTGTAAGATACCATGTGTAGAATGTAATAAAACATTTAAACCGATGAAAGTTATTCTGGGAAAAAAAAACAGACCAAAAAAACCACAACATTGAAAGCCCCCTGCAGAAAGTAAAGGAACAGGAAGCTCCTCGACGAGGACTTCCTTCCTCTCCAAGTACCCAGGTGGCCATGGACAACATTTATCTTCATGGGGTCAGTGATGTGAGCCAAAGAGAAATCTAATGGGCCAAATGAACATTTTGTACTGTGTTATTGACTCTACTATACTCTACTGTGCCTGTGATATAGCTTGAGGAAAATGACAAATTCTCTATGTCTCAAAAAATAACAGCGCCCCGAATAAATAATGGCACTAACATTGAGAACATCTGAGGCTAATGACGTCTATTAGAACGCTGTTATTGTGCATTGTGTTTTAATTACTCAGGCGTCTTGGCACTGCCTTGCTATCTTCCATCATCTGGCCACAATGGGATAGCTAGCATCAGATTTACAGTGTAGAGGCCAATCTGCCAAAATACATTTTACACTAGAGCTTTGTTTAATGATGTCCTGTGATACCTCCAAAGATCTGCCCTGAAGACATCCAAAAACCCATGAATTACTATCATCATTACCATTATCATCATCGTTTGTAGTACACAATGAACACATGCTCAATCATTATTAAATTTGAATATCCGATGAGCCCTAGTTATTGAGTCGATAGTATCTGTGAAGAGCTGTGGTCCTGTAGATTAGCGTAGTTATAATAGCATATACAATGAAGGGAAGAACATGTCACAACCTAAATTAATCAATCACAAACCAAAGGGCAATTACTGTAATAATGACAGCATGTCCATATTTTTTTTTTAAAGTATCACATATTATAGTTTGATACACGGCTATCAAAACTCAGTAATGATGGTAAAGAAAACCAATAGTGGTTGGTTTCCAATAGTGATCGGTTCAGATGTTGATGCATGATAGTGATTGGAACCCAACAGTGATTGGAACCCAACAGTGAGTAGAACCTAATAGTGATTAGAAACCAACAGTGATTGGAACCCAACAGTGATTGGAAACCAACAGTGATTGGAACCCAACAGTGAGTAGAACCCAATAGTGATTAGAAACCAACAGTGATTAGAACCCAACAGTGATTGGAAACCAACAGTGATTGGAAACCAACAGTGATTGGAACCCAACAGTGAGTAGAACCCAACAGTGAGTAGAACCCAACAGTGATTAGAACCCAATAGTGATTAGAACCCAATTGTGATGGGTTCCCCCGAACTTTTTAACTTTATAATAAAACTCTTAAATGTCAAACAGATTATACATGATTTGATGCCAATGTGCTGTCAAATTCATGGATAATAAATATATTCTTTGAAGAACTATGAAAAATTGGATGAAATACAAATTGTGAGTGGTTCACAGTTTCTACAATGACATTATACTAACGTAGGCCTATTAGAGGCCATATCATCTCACTAGTCTCAGTGGTGAGTGTGATGATGAATCGCTGCTGATCACACAGAACCTCGACTCAACTATATTTTGTATTCTGTAATTCAAAGGATATTAGCGTTTGAAAGTCTACAGCCCCTAAATGCTCTGCTGGGAATTACTTGGCTGACAGCAGCAGTGATTGTGTGCATCTTGTGTGAGAAGATACGAGGGTCCGGGTTGTGGAGCTAATTTAGTTTGACTTTAGAGTTATAACAGACCTCTATGGCTGTGAGGTACATTAAATAGTGGATTTAGTGTGGGCTCCCTCCTGGTTTAGCGCGCTGTAGAAGGAGTGGTGCCTGGGGGAGCACTCTTATCGGCCGTTCTTAAACTAGCCCCACAGCGGTCTGTGTGAACATCCAGGGCACGCGTGTCATCAACTTGATCAGTCCGTCTTATTGGCAAACTGTCAAATTGCTGTATATGCAAATATCTTCATGTTAATCTATTTTCAGCAAACCGTCCTAAACAAGCCAGCATACTGGCTTAAAGTGAAGTTACAGCGTGACGTTTACAAGAACCTTCAATTCCATTCCAGCACTAAAAGTGAATCATATTGGGCAGTAATGTTATTATATCAGAAGAAACCCAGTGCTTTTGAGTGTGAAATGTCTTGTGTTGCTGAGGTATAACCATTAGGCAAGTTGTGTTGTATTAACAGTACTGCCACATGCGGTACAGTACTTCCGTTTTGGATTGGTCCTTCAACACCAGCTTAGTTAATTAAACCAAAAAAAAGAGATAAGCAGATTTTGAATTAAAAGCGTAATTGAAAAATCCCCCCCCCCCCATTGATTAACACTTTAATGTTCACACACGCACACACACGCACACGCACACGCACACATTAGCATTTCAATGACTCCTTTTCTCTCACTAGTGTGGTTTGGGAACGGCCAGAGCCACGCGCTGAATTCATTACATGAAATGAGGAGCTCTGAGCTAGCTTACGTTAAGACACATGTGGCCACTTCCTCACCCCCCGGTAGCAGAATAGCACTGCATTATTCAAGAACAGTATAACCACATGAACGATCATTAACTATTACCATGATCATTTTACAGGGTAATAAATATGAGACATGTGATGTATGATATGGCATTGAGAGTATTTGCTTTTCTCCACAGTGGAATGAAATAAGTATGACTTAATTATACCAATGTAAAGCGGTCACACAAATACACAGCATTCAGTGGATCTGAAGTCACGCAAAGGGGTCAGGAAACCAATTGGTACCTGTTGTTCCTGAATGTCATAATTGAGCTAAATTAACACAGCTTCCAACGTAGCTTTGCTTTCAGTCCCTGAAAGACTGTTTTCATTCCCTGAACGACTGTTTTCATTCCCTGAACGACTGTTTTCATTCGCTTTCATGTTCGCCATGTATACTCAGTATACTCCTTTTGTTAAGTTCAAGTTCTATTTGTCACATACAAAGTCATACATGTACCCAAGGGTGTCACTTTGTGTTGAAAAGTGGTGGGTACATAACGACTTAACAAATTCTGCTTTTAAAAAGCGAAAATCGGCCATTTCAAAAAGTGGTGGGGACATGTCCCCAGCGTCCCCAGTGATACTTATGAATGTACAGCTAGTAGTGAAATTCTTACTTTGCCCGCTCCTTTGACTGTGCTTAGACAATAAATGATAAATACACAATAAGTGTAAGAGTGAACAGGTGAAATAAAAGTACTAGTATATGTAAAATAAATAGAGCAAAATAAAAATAAAATTCAAATTAAATATATAATACAATAAAATGTTGCTATATGATTTGTACTTTTTCAGTTGACTTGAATGAGAGCGTTTATGTGTCCACAACATTCACATTGCTCCTGGGTTGTTTTGTTCAGGGGACCTCTGACACGTGCACACGCCTGGCGTCTCCATGGCAGTGTGGTGGTGGAGGAGGAGGAGGAGGAGGAGGAGATGATGGTTGCGGTGGGAGAATGGGTGGGACAGGGCCCAACAGGAAGCACTCGCCTTCTAATTGACGTCTCCTGGTTCAAAGAGCAGCAGACGTCAGCGCACAACCCTAGACACACGGAGACATAACAAGTGGTTGTGCTCTACCAACGTATCCCCCTTGTTAAATCTGTTGCTTTCCTTTACTGCTTTCCTTTAATCTACTCTGTGCGAGGAACTTCTGGTATTTGTACTTTGTATTTGTACCTTGTGCTAACGTCACGTTCGCGTGAGAAATGAATGCAGCGCTCTGTTATCTCGAGAACTCCACTTGAAAAATGACTTGAGTTTTTTGTTTCTCGAGCAGGGAAACAACTTTATTGCTTAGCTTTGTGCAGCAAGAAGGAAAACAGGTAAAAACTTGGATTCTTTTCTTTTAAACTTTAACCGAAAAGTCAACAACCAGTTTGCTTCATTTTGCTTCACTACAAAGCAAATGAATCCTGTACCTCGACATGCAGTTCATATTATTGTACTATTCTATGCAGTTTCTGCCAGTTCCAAAGAGCAATCAAGGCATTTTCATATATATTTAAATGAAAAACACTATCCATGCAGTAAAACCAGCTCTGGTGTAACACAGCTTATCACCGCTGTCTCCAATAAGTATTATATTTGTAACACTTCAGGACAAAATGAATGTCAAGGTATTAATATTTAACTGAAATCTGTGCACAAAAATATTCACATCTGACATATTTCTAGTGAAGATGTGCTAAATGGAAGCTCTATATTTTTATTGTATGAACAGGGTGCATTGACACATCGAACATTTGGCAAAGCTGTTAAAGCCGCCATATTAAATTAAAGCTGTGTTCACGATGAAGATAAGTCAGTGTGGAAAATCATCTGAAAATCTGTACAACCGAGACACCTTTTGTATTCCTCCATTGAAACACAAAGAAAAAAGGTTTGAACTGTGAAACCCCAAAAGAATGTTAGGTGTAATTATATGCTGCGGATGATCAGGACTTAACACATCAAGAGATACTAGCACATCAACAGATACTAACACATCAACAGATACACAACCACACGCATTGCATTGCACATCATTGATCCCAATGTGTCAAACAGAAGCACCACGATGATTTGTTTGATTGACCGGTGCGATGGCAACATTAAAGGCTTACTTAGTTAGCGCCACAATTGGGGTGCAGGGAGGAGGGTGACCCCGGAGAACAATTAGCTTGCATGCTCAAAACTAAAGTGTGGGGGTCAAAGGGGTCATGTGAAGTGGCCGGGTAGAATATCCACAGGATGATCTGAATAGTACTACATGTAAAAAAAAATTTAAAAAAGGTTCTGCGTGTACAAACACATCAGAAGCACTTTGATGATGTCATTACTGATTGGCATCATGGTCGTGATGAAATAAAAAATAGTTTGACACTTGTAACCAGGACACACATGTAGCAGGTGTCACATACAGCTGAATGACAACATACAAGACACACACCTCAAGGGTTTGCAAAAACATACACTGTCAGCATATGCTTTTGGCAACAGGGTCACACACACACACACACACACACACACACACACACACACACACACACACCCGTCTGTGCATAAGCACTTCTCTCTGCATCTAACATCTGCTGGTGCAATAGTTACAGTGTCTTGGTATCATTTTCGTTCCGGTGTGGGACTTGTCATTCAATGCTCTTATTGTGAGCAGAAATGATGCATCCACTTTTCGTAACGATTGCTACTAGCTCTGGTTAAGTGTCATCAAACCTGAGTGCATGAAATCCCAGCAATGGTAGAATGTAGGATATCTTTCCACATTGATTTGGACATGTGTTTTTGGACAAAAGGTCAATGGCAATGCACTTCCTGGAAGTACAATATATTCCGGCTATTCAGATGCCAAGCCGCGTGGCAATGAATCGCAATGGCACGGTGCCAAATAGACCGCATACTATGAATTTTTAAAGCAAGGTGAACATTTTCAGACAGTGAAAAAGTGAGTGAAGACAAGGTGAACATTTTTTATTATGAATGTCCAGTGGCGGGGCCTTC
>OOFB01019295.1:20715-45901 GCA_900323305.1 Trachyrincus murrayi
TATGTCGGGTGCCCAAGTCAAGAGACCGTTTAGATCAGTGATTCTCAACAAATAAAATTAAGACAAAATACCACCCACCAAATCTCCGTTTTTGCGGGTCACCCGCCAGGTACCCGACCCGATGCAGGACTCTGCTTGGAATCGTGCGCTATCATTCACATTTTTTTGTATACTTTTTAAAAAACTCTACTTTTAAAATGTTATATTTTATAATGGAAGTCAATGGGCAGACTTGCTGAGATTCAACAATTTTTGTTTTATACAATTTGCTAATTTTTTCGCTTCGTTTCATTGACATCAGTCGGACACCGGACACTGTGGAGCCTAAAACGTCAATATTTCACCTAGAAACACAATGTGAAGCTTAAACAGTTACGGTGGTTCTTGTTTCACTGGCGTAAAAATAATTCAGCGATTGGAATTATACTTTTTGAGCATCGGGCGTTTATGAGTGACGACTCCCATGTAATGTCATTTTCCAGCTTAATACTACTACTTATACCAATACTACTATGAATCATATTAATACTTATCATACTAATGGGCCTACTTATCATACTACATCTACTACTTATGTTACATGCATGAAATGACAACAAGGTTAATTTTAGCTGTAGCTATTTATTTTGGATGTTGACATTCAAGATTCAAGATGACTTTATTTATCCCGAGGGAAATTAAGGTGCAACAGTTGAAACAGAGGGGAATAAATGTACACTAATATACTTATATTAAATAATAAACAAGTAAACTAAACTAAACAACTAAGTATAAACTAAATATAAACTAAATGAAGTCTAAATGTATTGACAAGTGAATTGAACAAATTTACAATTTACAGTAATTTACAGTAATACGTATACATATTTTCTTATTCTGTCTTACAGAAACCATTCATTCATCATTCATTAATTTATTAATTTGTTACTCGCACATTATGCCGAAGTATCATCTGTATTGATGCCAATCATTTCAACTTTATATTAACAACAAGAACTGTTCCCTGTGTCCGCGTCTGCTCTCTGACCGGAGTTGTACTGGATAAAGTGGTCCCGGTGTTATTCATCACATTCTCATTTGAACTCTGTTCAAATATTTTCATTTCTATACATCTTAAACTATGCAGCTTTACTATGCAGCACTCAGCATTTTCAGCAGGAAATGCATTTTCTAGTTTCTGCTATTCTTCTTTATCATGTTTCATTTCTAAATGGGCATTTCTTTATCATCATTCCGAATATGGGTTTTCTATTAACATGAGCATGTGGGCCCACTCAACCCCTGACTGTCTCCGACGGAAGGGTTTCGATCGATGAAAATATTTCCATCTCCAACACTTCCATAACGTAATATGAAGCGAGCGCGCAACCTCCCGGCTATTGATACAAGAGTTTAAAGAGTGAGGAGATCAATGAATAGCAAGAAGAAGAAGAAGAAGAAGAAGGAAAAACCTGCCCTACTCATACACACATCAGCCCAGTTCCTGTCTCTCGGTTACTGCTTCCTGCCGGCTTTGATCTGGCTAGTGTACGTTTAAAGCTCTACCCACCAAGGCTATGCCACCCACACTTCTGTGCTTTCATCCGCCTCATCATCATCATCATTATTATCATCATCCCCCCCCGCCCACATACACACACACACACACACACACACACACACACACACTCACAGAAGAGGGATCCCTTCCGCCGTATGGTTTTTCTGGGTAACCTCATTTTGGTTTCTGGGAAGAATGTTGTCTGGCTGATGGCAGTTTGCTCCATAGACACAGACCTGCTTTATAGCTGCTGTGGATTGAGGAACATTTACCTCTAACGGCCACATCATTACATTACAGCTTCCCCTTTCTATATTATATATTTCCTTTTCCAATTCGAAATCAAGCCACCACCGTGCGGCAGAGAGACATCGAGAGTCATTATGTTGTAATTTTCCGTTGGACTCTTGGATAATTTCCTGTAATGTTTTATTTTTGGGTGTGAGTGTGTGTGTGTGTGTGTTATGGTAATGAATTATTCTAATTGCTCAAGTTATTGCTATATTTCTGCATTAATATCCGTGAACCAATGATGCGATTTTTATGGATACAGTCGCTGTGCTTTCAGACGGAGCATTAAGACCTCTGCGTCGTTGTTTACATCATGTCTCTCTCTCTCTCTCTCTCTTTCTTTTCTTCTTTCGTTCCTCACTCTCTCTCTCTCTCTATTTCCGTGCACCGTCCCTGTAAAAATCAAGGCTGTTAGGTTTTATTTCACAATGATGCTTCAGAATCTTGAAATGTCATCGTCGTCTCTGAGGTGACGTTGGGCACCTCCCCGGGACAGGGAAGGGTGAGGGGTGAGGTACGGAGGACAGCCTTTCACTTCAATTAAAACATTCAACACAA
Organism: Trachyrincus murrayi; assembly: GCA_900323305.1. Classification (NCBI taxonomy): domain Eukaryota; kingdom Metazoa; phylum Chordata; class Actinopteri; order Gadiformes; family Macrouridae; genus Trachyrincus; species Trachyrincus murrayi. Next base: position 23,105 of record OOFB01019295.1, read on the forward strand.
GACTCGCACTCGTCTCTCCCAGGAAACATCTCATTGAGTACTTCTGGGTTACAGCTAGGGATGTGCACAATTGACTTTTTTCATGCCTCAAATAATCGGTTATTCAGATTCACCGACAGGGCCAGAAATCAACACCTTCCAGGTGCCGAATGCGGTAGAAATGTTTCTATTGGCGGCGCAAAATCTTTGCAGCTGCATTCTACCCTACACATTGGAGGTGCCAAACAGCGAACAACTGGGTTTGCTGAGTTACCGTAAAACTTAAACTATAAGCCTGGGCTTCTATATGCTTCGATCATAATCAACACCCAACCTTTATTTGGGACTAACACGTTTAAAACAATTACTTTAACCAAAGAAATAGTACGCAAAGAAAACCCCAAAAAAAAGTTGTCGACCCAAAAATGAAAAATCGATTGTTGCCGCTATGAACGAATAATGGATTATTCTGACCCATCCCTATTTATAGCACTAGTGTTTTTAGAACATACCATTATATGACTTCTACTATGCACTTGACTATTGGAATGAATTTAATGAAAGTAAAACATTTGTTCCTGTTTCTTACCGCTACTCTGCACTGTATCCAAAAGTTACTTTGGATCTGCATCTGCTAAATGACCCACCAGTTGAGAATCACTGATCTAAACGGTCTCTTGGCTTGGGAACGACATCACTACACTATTATGTTTCATTACACCCAAGCTCTTTATTTGTGATAGTAAATGTTAATTCAATGTATGAATATTGCATTAACTGATTATTATTTTTTTAATAGGTTGAGTTTCCCCTTGAAGAAAACCATTTAATGAAGTCTACTACTACGGCACGGGTTCCAATGGGACACATTGCTGCATCTGCTGTTTAATTAAAAATATTTCACAAACATGAATAAAAACAAATTCAACTTTCCCATACAACTAGTACACCGGGCCGGATAATCTATATTTTGTATTCAGTAGCACCAGTCAAGTATCTTGTAACCCTCTCTGAAGCCGACACCGAGTCCGGTGCAGAACAAGAAGACGTGTGATATTGCTCCCTTCCTGGCCTTTCAAGGAAGTGTCAATCAAGTAAAGCCAGGGGGGTTATGGGTAAAGCCCCCCCTCCAAAGCTGATATCTTTGTTCACAGGTGGAGGGTGACAGGGCGTCAGGAGAATGAGGTCCATGCATGCTGTGAGTGAGCAGAGGAGGAGTAAGTTACAAGCTCCACACGGGGGGGTGGGACTAGGACGTCCACTGGTCTGCTGTGGTGGTATATGTCATATATTGATCTGCTTCATATCGATCGGTCTACAACGTGGACACTATTTAAAAAGACATATCTATAGTTAAATATGATGATAATATAATATCATATGATATAATATAATATTTCCCCCTGACAGCCCAAGATTTTGACAAGGTTGGGTATGAGTAATGAAAATCAAATCATACTTTTCTTGATAATAAAGACTACACTCTCTGACCTATATGGGGGTAATAATTACCTGAGGTGGTTTCATCAGCTCTCAGAGAAACCATTTAAAGTCCTGTTGAACATAACGTGTTCTGCCCCTGCTGCAATATATCTTCAATATATCTGTATACTGTATATGCAAGGCTCTCAGAGGTCAATAAGCCTTTTAAATGGGATCATAATTCCTCTGCCATCAGAAAAGAAGCCACTGCCACAGATAATCGTTTTCAGGAACTACAGCAAACGTAGACAAATCCTAATAGGTTTTTTAATATATTTTCATAAATGCATCTCAAACGGCAGTCATCACAGGCTCATCATCCCACGGAGCTGAAAAATGTGACAAGTGCACCATGACAGATTAAGAAAAAAAAAACACCAAAAACATAGAGGATACTGTCAGCTACTTAAATAGTTCACTAACACTCCTCAACATATCTGCTATGCTCGGATTACCGACTTACACGCTTAACAGAGATGTCAAACCGCTGAGATACGCTGTACTACTATTTCCTGGGAAAGACGCAGGGACATAGAGCTGGATACCGACTCTCTAGTCATTGAGATACGTGTCATCAACAAGCAGGCAGGGGGGTGAGGCGTCTTGCTCAAGGTTGCCTATATGCGTAGGCGTGCAGACATAGGGAACCATATGCCCAATACCTTTTCGGATGGGACCCTAGCCACTGTATTTAGTGAATGTTCCTCAAATCCAATATTAAGCTACCCAGTTGAACAACTCACTCGCTCTCAAATCACGCATGTGGCCATGGGTACACATGCATGAGACGCGCCACTGGCCCATGTCTCTAGTAGCACATCTGGGTGAGTCAGTGACCACAGCGATAATGGCTGAATAGGGATTCAGGCAGGCAGAAAGGGCATGCCGTCCCTGGACCATTTAGCAATACAAAAGGGAGTATTATACACACACGTGCGCACGAACGCAAACGCACATTTGGCCTTTGTCAATGCATGTGTCTACAGCACACACTGCACATATTGTCCGAAAACAACAGAGGTAAATACTATTGACGGTTTTGCTGGCAGCAGACTTGTGTAATTCCATTGTCATTTAAGCTGCTCTTCCGAGCTACTATACCTCCAGCATTTTACTGTAGAAACTAAGGTCTTGATCTGCCTCTGTGCAGACAGCTACACTACTTTGGATCGCTGTCAAAGTCAGCGTGTTTATAATGAAATTTGACTAAAAAGGGTATTACATCCTTGAACGGCTGTCTACTTCCATGGAGAACGAATGTGTGAGTGTCATCTAGAAGACAGTGGACTTCATTTATCAAATCCCCTCGTGAACCCAGATTCTAAATCAATACCCTAATTGACTCTTAATGCTGCATCATTAGGAGTTAATTAGTAGTTAATGATAACCTTGGATCTTATCTGAATTAATCTTTTCTTGGGAGTGAGTCAGTTAGTTTCAATTACCACATTTATTTTCTCCTTTCGTACCTTTTTTCTATTTTTGTTTATTCAAAAAGCCATGAATAGATAAACAGCAGACACTTGGAAAACAAATACAGAAGGCATTGCGTCATTTCATTCAGAGAAGCCTACAAGCATCTCAAAGGACAGACACAGGCTAAAACACTAAGTGTCGAAATGTTTTGAATGCATGAATATACAATGCAATCCAGGCCTTATAATATTGTACTGTGTGGTGTCGTTTTTAACTACTCTATGCAATTTAAACTACTCTAATGTAGTTCTTAACTATACTGTACTATACTGTAGTTGTAACTACTCGACTTCCATGGATGTGTTTTCTTACTTTTTACATGTTTTTGCCAATGTGTATGTACTGCGCTGCAGGACTTACTGTAACTCATTGTTTAAAAAGGTGTACTATAGATAAATATTTGAAAGTAATCTACTGTCATTTCTAATCGTCTCTACTGTAGTTTTAACTATTATACTGTAATCTACTGTTTTAATAACTATTCTACTGTACTCCACTGTTTTAACTGCACCTTATTGAGTGTCAACTTACACAATGTTGACATGTCAAGTGAGTGTCAAATGACACTAAACTGAGACAATGTTGATACTCAACTGATATTCGATTCAATATTCAATTGATACTCAACTGTGGACTATCCGGGTAAAGTGTTACTGCTTTTAATGTAATCTAGTGTAGTTTTTTACTTTTCCATGGCTAACCTTGACACACACACAACCGTTGTCACCCATCCATGCGAGGGCTGAAACGTGTGAGAGTGCAACTACCGTGCCACCACCAGTGGCCCCACGAGGACACCCCAACCCAGCTCCGCCTATAGGACACCCCCAACCCAGCTCCGCCTATAGGACACCCCCAACCCAGCTCCGCCTATAGGACACGCCTGTATTTTTCGCTTGATGGCTTACAAAAGGAAAGGCCTACATTGTTTAGCAGGAGATAAGGTAGGATATAATAATAATGGCAACAATGACATTAACCTTTTTGATTATATAATTACAGGAACAAACAAATAATAACGAATCAAGCTGTTGGGAACTCTAGCCACACTCTGCGTGCAGAGTATGGCTAGAGACACGAGAACGCACAGTTGCATTTAGTGTTTAGTGTTAGGCCTATACATACTGTGTATACTGGCTATACATATTGTACAATTTGAGAGACATATTCGTTTGAGAGACATTTAATATATTTGGTATACTTACTATATTGTATATAATATATACAGACAGAACAGTTACATTTCACATTGGTGCCATGACTGATCTCCATTGCTGCAGCGAAGTGCTTCTATCTGACAAAGCTGGGTTTGCATGGTGGCTCTGCAGACCTCGGCTTCACCGTCACAGTCGCCTTCGCCGCCGGGGGCATTTCATCTCAGTCTGTTTTATCTTGCGCGGATGGGAGCTCGCGTCTTTTTATCTTGCACGGGTGGCCGCTCGCGTCTTTTGTTTCCGCAAGTCGTTTTCCGCACGGTTGGGGTGGATCCCACACAACGCCTCTGGCAACATGCTATCAGCCTCAAACATCCAGAATGCAACACCTTGGCTTCGAGGCTCAACAAAGAGAGAGGGCTGGCACAAGTCATTCTGGGTAATGTATGAAAATAACACACTAGCGGATCATGACAAAGCGCTATACTTCACATATCAGAAAATAAAGCCTGGAAGGAAATTAAGATGTTTTATAACAACGTAAAAGTGGTTGTGCCCCGTGTTATTCATTTGATCAAACTTTAAAAGTGTTAAAAGAATCAGGTCTGTTTACCCGTGAAATAATACCTTAGAATGAGTAATGAGTTCATTTTAACTGGAGTCTGTTTGATTTATCCACTGTTCTGTCTGCTGACTCCTGAGCAAGAACAATAGCAGCTAACACTACAGGCTCACTTAAAGAGGGGGCCTTTCAGGAGCATTTGAGTTCACCGGTAGTTCATCACTAAACCACAGTTGTGTTCCCACAGCTACCAGAACCAGGCTTTTACAGACAGGAAGATGAGCTTTGATGTCTGGCTTCCTGCAAGCGGCTATTATGAAGGACTACAGCAGTTCGGAAATGTGTTTGTTATGGCTTGACCCAATTGCTGATCACAGCGAGAGGATGTCTGCCGGACAGGGCGGTGTAATGTCAAAGTCAAAGTGTTTTATTGATCACTTGCACAGTATAACACAGGGTCATTCTACACAGTGAAATTCTTGTGACATGGCAAGTTCACAATACGTAGAATAGTCACAGAATGAGGGCAAAAAATACAAAAATACAAAAGATATACATAATAAAAAATATACATAATAAGATAAATAAACACTAGCATTATGAGTATAAAAGTATAAAGTGGAGGAGTGCAGATAGATATGTACATTAAATTAGGTAAACCAGGGCATAATTTACCAGTGATCAATATGATCAATAGGTTAGTGTTACTGGTTGAGAAGCCTGATGGCTTGTGGGAAAAAACTGTTTGTGAGTCTGGTAGTCCGTGCCCGAATGCTCCGGAAACGTCTACCAGACGGCAGCAGTGTGAATAGTCCAAAGCCTGGGTGGCTGAAGTCTTTTGTGATTTTCCGTGCTTTCCTAAGGCATCGTGTGTGGTAGATGCCTTGCACGGAGGGTAGATGGCAACCGATGATGCGCTCCGCTGTCTTCACCACCCACTGGAGGGCCTTACGGTCAGCAGCGGTGCAGCTGCCGTACCAGGCGGTGATGCAGCCAGGGAGGATGCTCTCAATGGTGCATCTGTAAAAGTTAGTCAGGGTTTTGGCAGACATGCCAAACTTCTTGAGTCTCCTCAGGAGGAATAGGCGCTTTTGGGCAGTTTTCACCACCGAGTCCGCTTGCTTGGACCAGGTGAGGTCATCTTTGATGAACACACCGAGCAGGAGACTCTCTCCACCTCAGCTCCATCGATGTGTATGCGGGTGTGACCATGGACTGCTTGTATTTAACCGGATGTGTTTCACTTGAGCGTGGTGATCAATGGACGCTAGCAGCAGAGACAGCTACCGTCTTTCCAAATGGAAACTCACTCCTCATGCCTTTTAAAGAGGTTGTTTAGCTTCTGTATTAAGTGGCAGTGTGAAGACTGTGTTGTTTGCCAAAAAAAACTACTAAAACTAATAAAAACTACTGCACCAAATGACAGATTTAATTATAGGTGATTGTCATCTAGATGTTAATAACATGTAATTACATGGTATTGATAAAAACGGAAAACATAATACATAGTATACATCATTTAGAGGTTTTGCCTGCGTGTTCTGCGAGAACATCATGCTAGCGACTTAGTTAGCACTTAGTTGAAATGAAGTAGAACCTTTGGTACTGCAATAATTCAAGTTTCATTCAGAGATCCTTGATAAGCACTGCATTGTCATAAGCAGTTGAACCTATACTAAGTACACGTGCCATCGCTTTAAATTAATTTAGATTAGGCAGGGTAAGGAAATCTAATTCATAATTAATCCAATTTATCAGTCTTATTGACTTGTCAACGTGCATCTAGTAAATTCCTAGATGTACTCATGTATTCATGTGGGGGGAAAAATGCAAATAACTACTGAAAAGTAATAATGATCTCAAACAAAGTTGTTAAGAGGACCTGTACTACTACTACTACTACTACTAGTTTGATGGAAACCAACCCTAATAAAGCTTTCTTAACTCTCTTAACGTCTACCGAGACAAGACCAGTCTTTAGAAACTTTCAGTTTCCACAGTGCTTTCCACATTCAAGAGTGTGGTTAACATAATGATGCAAAAAGCATTATAAGAATAAAAATACGAGGGAATTTCGCCTGGTTGTAATTTGGTAGATAAAAAGGAAAATTACATGAAGTGGTAAAGTAAGCAGGGCGATAGTTACCAGCGGCGCTTTTATATCAGCCTTGATTAAAAACCTGACCAGAGTGGCAATCAACTGCAATTATCATTATGGGCAGTTTCCACGCTAACAGCAAGGACAGCAGGGTTATGAACTGGGTGAAGAGGTGAGAACTTGTTAGAGTGTAGTTTTTCAAGTTTGAAAGTAAGAAAAAATGATTGAAATTAAATTAAAAATAAAATTAAGAAATTCTATCAATTCAATCAAAATCATCAGAATATTTTTTGCCACTGCCCGGGAATATCGTAATGCCACTTGAGGCGAAAAACAATCAACTGAGCAAATGCAGATGTAACAAAACCCCCATTTTTTCGGACTGTATTGACCTAAATTGAAGTTTCCGTGTGTAAAAACACATCAGCAATGCTGATAAACCCTCCTACACAAGCACACACTTTTATCTTCGAGGCTTGACTTTAGCCAGCCATGAAAATATATTGTTCTTCTCTCTGAGGGATAAATCGGCTTATATAACAGCCTTGCAGGTCGATAAACAAACATTGAAGATGTCTTCTTCTCCAGCTGGACAGCTGGAGAAGAAGACATCTTCAATGTTTGTTGATGGTCACTGTTCCATAAGCCAAGAGAAAACCATACCTCAAAGGAACGCTAAGCCCAAACCTCAAAATAATGCTTTCTACTATATCCTATAAGTGTATAGCTCTGTCAGTCATATCAGCTAGCGCTGTGTCTTCAACGCTTTTCAAAAGGCTTTGAAATTAACGCTTTAAAAGCTGCAAAATGTCAGTGATCAGTCAGAATATACAGTATGTATTTAGCTGCTTAACCCAGAGACAGTGAATTATCTTGAAATACCTAATGCAGTATATGAATAATATTTTAAATGCTCTCTATAGCCCCACAATTAGCATTGGAATCAATTAGCTGGTCACTGTGGTTTACATATAGGCTGATCAATCCATCTCCGAGTTATTCCCCTAATTAGCATTTAAGAGAACTGTACTGATGCGCCCACACTGCCCAGCAGTATAAAGGGCTTAGATATGGCTTAGTGCTGGATATGTTTTCCATAATTTAACCCTCTTAAAAGAATTCAAGGTCTGTTGCCTGTGGCCTGGGAACAGAGATCAGTTGGAATTAAGTGTGAGCATGGTAAATGATTTAAAGCTCATGAAATAGCTTTTGATTTTTGAAAGAAAAAAATAAGAATTTTGTTTTGAAAAAAAGGCATTTGTAATAAAAACAAAAAATATTTTTTATGGCATTGATTTTCTTTCTTCAATATTATGCTTAATATCGTCATTTTCCAACTTAAATCACCGCTACACTTTTACCAATAGAGCCAAGAATCTGTGGAATACATTTTTCATATATGTCATGACCTTCTAATAAAGCAATAGGCCACCTGTCCAAAGACACTACTAACCGACACTTTCGCTGTCATGTCTCGTAACGCTCCTGTGATACGAAACATGACTCGTACCGCTCTCCATCTTGATCTCCTGCTCGTCCTCCTCTATTGCTATCACGTCCGCTGTCCGTTCGGCCAAATGGATGGATAGATTGACCAAAATGTGTATCCAAATACACATTTGTTATAGAGCTGTTCCATTACACTGCCGCTCCCCCATATAGCTGTCTCTGTTAGACTCACGAGTGCAATCTAGAAACTCAATCTCATTTTCATTTTATTCCCCTATAAGAAATGTAGTACTTCCCCGATCAAAAGCAAATAAAAGACATGGACAGTCGCCCACTTGACTTGTGTTGAGATCAGGATGCTTGTGAAAAACTTTGAAATGTCCACACACAGAGGAAAAACTAAAGCCACTTTGCAGGTTCCATCCCTAGATTCAAAAAAGTAAATTAAAAAAATATAATAATAAATAATAGTACAAAAAACAGGCCTGAGCAAAGCACAGCCGTTGAAAATAATATAAAAAGTGTATTCTCAGGCATGGACTAGTTTGAGTCCTTTGTAACTAGAGAAGCATTATTCATCCATGGCTTAACGGATGGTATAAAAGGCCAATGTGTAATATGAAAATCATACATTACAATTTATGATGTGAGTTCAGTTGATTAATTTCTGTTCCACTCACACACTCTCTCACCAATTTCCTGTTTGCAATCGCTCACACAGCAAGCACTACTTCTCTGTTTACCACACACACAATTTGGCAGAGCTTTAAACTGTTAGAGATGGTTTACAAGGTAATTCCCTTGTTTTTAATGAGCCATGGTATTGCAGAAGCCCCTGTATGTGTGATTACGAAATCACCGACACACACACACACCCCTCTTAGCCCCTGAGTCCATTCACGTCAGAGGAACATTCCAATTAATTTGAGGTTAATTGCTAGGGAAGACTACAACTAATATAGGCTATATGGGTTTTTTAAACACATACTTTTTGTTTGCCTTTGCATGTCACAATCTGATTGGCTGTTTACAAAATAAAGGTTCGGGACAAATAATGACAGCAATTAATTTAAAATCACTGCTGTGTTGAGTGTGTGGCAGATGTCTATTAATTACGGCGGTGTCAATAAAAAATGTTTTGACTCGTTGCTCGGCAACAGCTGTGCAGTAATGTGTGTGCAGCTGATGATTTTAACAGTAAACTTAACGATAATGCTGATGTCCCACCCACCACTAAGAGCACCTAAAATACAATAAAGAAATAAATAAAAGTGCTAAAATATTTTTACCACTGACTTTGGCAAACCAGATGAGCCAAAATACATAAAATCAGACATAAAATTCCAAATAAAATAAAATAAATGAGTCAAGAGCTAAATAGGTAGCACAACAGAGCACAGCTTACATTACAGCTAAGGTTTTCATACACAGAAACATTTTATCATATGTCAGAAGCCTTGGGTGCGGTGCAGCCTAATGCATGCGCACCCCTAGCAGCGATATCATATCAGCCCTGAGGTGCACGACACTAAACGACAAGCACATGACAGTTTTCAACTAAACCGCCCAGGGGCCCCTCCATGCTCTGTTGTTGTGGCACAGAGGACTTTATGGTGCATTCTGGGTGGGAGGCCCTGAAAAATGTGGTCGCCGGGGTGAGGAGGACTCTTTGATGGCTTGCTTCCTGCTAGCTTCCTGGCTCTGGAAGTATGGGAACCATGGAGGGTGGCTGGCTTGCAGCCTGTCATGCTCTCTGCTGGTCCAGCCAGGCTCTCTGCAGCCTCCCCCTGCTGTGTCTGATGACTAACCCAGAGAGTGGCAGTATTATGGTAGTGTGTGGGTAGAACCACTCACCTATGGTCATCTGCACTCCCTCTAGCCTGCACTCCCTCCTGCATGTGTTTCTAGTACGTAGATGAGCCTTGCCGTAAGAATTTCACTTCAGACCCATGGGGTGGCCTATTAGTGGCACAGAATAACACAGGGAGGACACCAGATCTCAACACGCAGCCTTTGCAAAGTAGTGCATATAGAAATGAACTCATGTGTGCCAGATTTAGTGGGACTCACATTTTTGTGGGGGCATGTGCCACCCCAGGCCCCCTGATGGATACGCCCCCCTGCAGAAGAGTTGTGTTATACTACACATCTGGCAATAAAACACTGGCTTTGCCTATGTACTGCACTACAGTGAGGTTTCTTAGTGTGTACTGTATCCAGAGCTCCAGATGTCATCCAGATATTAACACGTGTCGTGCTCTTTGCCTGTGGCGACATATGCATGATTTATGTCTTTATTTATTTGTGTGTGATATGTCATGCCAGAGTAGAACATAATGTCATGGCATCTGTCAATACTATTAGAGTAAAGGGTTTAGCCCAGTCGGATGCCTACGATGCATTTTATTTCTGGGTATCTTTACAAAACACCTCCACCCACACAGTCCATGTCCATGCCAATCCTTTTATCTTTCAAATACGTTTATTTTTTTGTTGTTGTTTCACCTAAGGTGTTGGACACAGTCGGAAGCAATCCAAAACGCTTTTTCTCACACACACACTATTTAGAGTATTGTCCGCCTTTATTTGACTTGGTTGGATTTTGGCTCTATTCCTTGGGTTCTTTCATGACAGCCCTTCTTAGCCTCTGTGTGCTGCTCTGTTTTTGACTTTGACTGTGTAATAAATCATTCAGACCAGCGCAAGGATCCGGCAGGCTATTCACACGTTCTCTGTGACCTAGAAACAGCAGTGGCTTTCACCACCACCACCAGTAGCTCTCTCTCTCTCTCTCTCTCTCTCTCTCTCCCTCCCGCCCTCTCTCTCTCTGGACACCACAGATCCTTCAAGATGGCTCAGCCCACTTTAAGTGATCCCCTCATTGTTGTTGTGTTTTCAGTTAAAAACTGTAAATAGTCTGCAAGAGCACAAGCACAATACAAACACGTGTTGTTGGCATTCATAGTCCACTGGTAATAGGGTCCACCAAAAATATCAAACCACACTTCAGCTTTGAGACAAGTTGGGGGTTGCTTTCAGTTTCCTTCATAGTAGTAAAGCAAAAAACAATGTTGTTGTCACGCCAATTCACATCCCAAAATGCCCAAAACAATAATCCAAAACAACTCTTAAGTGAACGAACAATCTAAAGAAATCACTCCAGTGAGTATCTCAACAACCCGGAACTTTCTCCCTTGCTGGCTACACTCTCGACTAACTCCTAGTGTTTTTTTTAAACGCTAGCCATTGACAAATAGCTTCTTTTCCAGCTTGCCTCGCAGTCTGATAGCTTAAGATTGTGGGAATTCATCAGTCCAGTTGAACGGGGGTGCAATTTGCATACGGCTCATGAATAATAGTTTGTTTGTAGTGCCGCATAAACATTCCTCACCCAAGGCATACAGTATACTGTATATGTCCTGCACATGCTGCCTTTGTGAATATACATTTCACATGTATGAGAAATCCCTGCAATCCCACATTTTGTCTAACATCTTAACTCCGCCGCTATGCTTATCAATGTCATCGTAGCAAAACAATCACACTCATCTCACAGGCATTGGCAGGTCATAACCTCGTCACCATGGTTACAACAGAGGGGTGGCCGTGAGGAGGAGGCCCCGTCAATCGAGCAGTATTCCTGTTAACCAATCACACATCATTAAGCAGATTGTTTTACGTTCTTAACCAGGGACCCGTTCATCCCACATGGTCCCATAACATACAAAAACTGATAGAAAAAGGTGCAAGGCAATATGAATTAACTTTGAGATACTGTCTTAGCAATAACTGCAACAGGTGCCAGAGGTATTGTTAATGTTTGCACCGTTGTAAAACATATTGACAAAAGCCATTCTTTATCTAGGCTAGCCACAAATTTGCTTTTCACCCTCCCCTGATACCACAGCCATGTTTAAACACCTTGGTACCTTTCCAACTCTATACTTACAAGTAAAGCAAGAAGCAACAAACTCCATGGATAAGAAGTTGCTCAATATATTTTTTCGCAGGAATATTTAGCCAATGAAAATGGCCCAGCAGAATCTTCATATAGAATCTTCATATCTTCATATAAACTAGCTGTTAAACTGTTTAATGCTTTGAATTAGTAACCATTCCACCATAGTAACTCAACCATTCACTTTCTTTTGCAGAAAGTAAATGAGGCAGTAATTACCAGTACTTAGTGGTTAAATTAGACAGTAAATGCTGGTTAAAATATCAATTAAATAATCAAACAAATAAATAGTTTTATCTGCTAATTTCCATCAAATATTCCACTAGATGGCATTTACAATGTATACATATTATAGTTCATCTGTGAAAAAAACCTGCAATGAGGTTCTTATTTAGACCAGAATGTCTATTTACAAACACACAACAGAAGCACTCCATCACACACAGTAACATTGCAAACATTTCAGATGGCACTAAGTGTGAGCAATTCAACAGCTATATTGGAGGTTTATACAGCGCACCCAGATAAGAAACAGGCTGGTACAAATGCACCTATGTATAGCAAGTTAGTATGCATAGTTTTAGATCTAGGTTTAGATCTATACAAATTATTTTTGACTCAACAGTAGGTTATACCATTTGATGTAATTAGGACTAAACCAAACCAACGGCTACAGGGCTTCAACAAAGACTTGTGTATCAAATATAAAGTGTTATTTTATGTATACAAAATCAGCACCAATTGTTCCAAGAGACACACGCAAAGATAAAACACAACACGCTAAATACAAAAGTACTACGCAGCGCACCCAGCTTGTGGATTAAAACAAAGGACTAAACCAAATGTGTATAATATGTGTGGTAGCATCAGTACAAACAAACGCCTTACAATATGAAAACCCCTTACACCAGTATACAGGTGGTACAGACCGGAAAACGGTGACTGACTAGAACAGCAGCTTGTGAAGAAAAGAACAAGAATAAAAGCGAGACCGCATTAGAATGCCACGTTAATTACAGTTAAGAATTAGTCAAAACAAACACTCCATACCTTTATTTTCTATGTTTTGCATGTGTCTCTTGTTTCCTCTGTGCCCACGTTTAACTAAAAATACACACTGAATAACACTTTTTAATTAAAATACGAATACACCTTTTTTCCCTTCTTTCTTCACAAACACCAAGCTAACTTTAGTTTGCCAGCCACCACACGCAACTCTTCCTGCTCTAGGAGGAAGTGGAACAAAGGCCTTCCATTATCGCATGCTGCAAACATACCCAGTTAGAAAAAAAAGCACAAAAACATCACAAAAGTTAGTCTTTGACGAGATAAATATCTATTGAATCACATTCGGCTGTAATGATGTTATTATTAGTTTCTTCTTTAAGCTGGGCGACCTCCTCCTCCTCCTTATTCCCCACTCCCTTATTTTTTGGTGGTAAGCTACCCAAGTAATAAACGGCTATGTTTGATTGGATAATCACATTATCCAATGACTAGGGGGTAAATTGCATAGACGCCGGCTTAGTGAGAGCAGCACACTGTGAAATTACTTCAGCACAGTATATTTGATGTTTACCGTGTCGTAGATATGAACAGTGACATTCAATACTCTGCATGGGGGCAATTGGTGTGGAAGAGAATGATTTTTGTAAAGATTTTCCCCAGTAAGCTGAATCCAATAACTTTAATTTCTTTTGGACTTCGGTCTGCTTATGAAGCCCATTAACTGACTAAACCTCCACTAATGGAATTGATGATTAATATTATGAAGATCAAAATGATAGTCGTTATCACAGAGCTTGAGATTGCTTTAATATGCTGTACAATTTACGATGACGAGGATTTCTAATCGGGCAATGGCAGCAGTGGCTTATCAGGCTTGGTCAGAATTGTATCGATTGTGTCTTCCTTGTAGTCTTTCTCGATTTATTTGCGAGTACCTGCAAGAGCATGTAGTCCAGTTCATTTGCTATTCGCTTTAGTTGATTGAGTGTTGTTATTGTGCTTCGTAGTCACCTGGTGTGCATACAAATGTGAATGATAGCTAGTGTGTTTTGCTTTGTCTATAATTTGACTAGTAGTCAACACTGGCAGACCTGGTACAGAGCAAGACTATATGTAGCCTACACTCATGTAGGATTCATATTTCAGAAATTCCAATTTTTAATTTTTTTTGTCTCACACTTTTAAAGGTATATCAATCTCTGCACCTGTTGCCTCCGAAGACTTTTAACTAGAAAATATTAAAAACCCCTCGTATGTCATGGCATTACTTGAACCAAGACAGCCTTCGGGAACATTGAGCAGTTAATCACTTATCAGCGCTATTTGAGAGGCTAAAATGTCAACACTTAATATTAATAAGTCTGCACTGCTCCTGCAGGGGAGAAAATACCCTGGATATAAAAAAAAGACATTACACATTATCTTCAGTAGTTAGTCTCCAAAAACCGCCAGAATAAGCTGCCATTTCTGTTCCTTTACATGTGCAAGGAGAGGGGGCATCTTCTGCATGAGCAAGTCCCACCGGCCCTGTCCCATTAACCCTCGCCGTCACGGTGCAGTCGGCACTGGTGCTGCTGCTAATGTGTATTTAGCTTCGGGCTGTTTGAAATAAACATGTGCTCCTGCTATATCTGACTCTTTCTCATGACGATGACGAGGGATGAAGTGAGTCATTAACTGCGGAAATCTGTTGGAAGACGAATCCACACGGAGATACTCACGGGTATATTATAGTCTACTCTTTGAGCAGTGGGTTCAATGTGTTTCATGTTCTCCATTAAATTGCACACGTGTGCCCCCCCCCCCCCCCCTAGAAAAATAAATAAATAAAAACAGCGAATCTGACATAAAAAGTTGTACTGCATAATACTACCAATTATATAATTCATGCACAGTGTTATAAGCCGAAGAAATTGGTGCCGATAATTGAACAGGATAATTGAGGTAAGTGAACAGGATGTTAGGAGAATATTTTTAGGTCTGCTGTCTGTCTCTAGAAGTTACTGAAGCACTGCTGCTTGGATAAGGTATGCCTTACAATACGACAAGGTATTCTACAATACTGCATTATTGATCAGAAAAATACCAATCATCTTCAATCTAAAAGTTGCTTTAAATGGCTCATGCCGATGTGTTGACCAGCCAAGGACTCATTGATATGAATGAAGGGTCACTTAAATGTTGTCTGTTCAAAATTCAAAATGGGGTAATGTCGTAGAAAATAACGTGACGTGAAATGGCATTCACCATGTATCTGGACTTCCATTATATGACGTATTTCTTCAGTAAAACTGAATATTAGCATAGCACAATATGTAGGAGACATGTGATTTGAATAGTTGAATGTAACTGGGGAAAATAGCAAACAAAGTGTAAAAAGTCACTTTTCACTTAAACTATCCACCGACACCAAAAAGTTTGTACAATTTGAAAATGCTAACTTTAGAGTAGTTATTTACATTCATTGCCATCGATTGGTATCATTATCTATATATAAGTTATTTAACCATCTTGAGAGAAGGTAGGACAGCGTAGCTAAGGTGTTCCTCTCCCAGCTGAAAGGTATATCTACAAATTCAATGTAAGTTGCTTTGCATGAAAGTATCTGCAAAATAGTAAATAGAAGGAGGTTGGCTGTTGGTGGAAGCGATCAGTAATTAACTCTGTGCCTACGCAAGTCTAGGGTTGGTTATATTGCATAGAGTAGTCCCTTGGAGGTAATGGCTCTCTGTGTCTCAGAGACGTTGCCATAGCTTACGTGCACCTTTCCAAAAATGTTACTACAGACTGACAGGAAGGGCAGTAAGGACTGTGATTTTCGACTTCATCTTTTCTGCTGCATGTGTTTTTTCCCCAGTTCATTTCTGCCGGAAAAAACAACATGGAGCAGATCAAAGATGTATGAATGGAGGAGGTTTGCAAATATTTAAATTTGTACGACAAATTATCTTCTTACTCTTTGTTAATGCCTTTCTGTGGTGTTGTTTTGTTCTGTTTTGTCGCACTTTGTGACTTCTGTTAAGAAAAGTGCTATATAAATAAAGGTTATTATTATTACCTTCGCACTATACGGATCGCCAGATGTCACTGAATTTGTAGTGAGAAGTCCTTTTGGCAGAATCACAGATGCAGAACCATAAACACGAGCACTAGCACCGGCATAGACACCTGCTGCATACCTCCAGGGAAGCAAAAGTACATTACAAGACACTTAAAGGGGGACGATTTTAGATATTTTAATTCTCAAAGTTGCCTAACAAAAGCCTACAAATGAAGAAACTGCTTATAAATGCGTTCTGTGGATTAAAACATAGCTATATTCATTCCCCGGAATGTCCCGGCAAATGGCTTTTTCCCGGGACTTACAGTTTCTTTAATGGCTGCCAGCAATGAATACCAGTCTACGGATCAAATGAGGACTAACTTCAGCAAAGTCTTACCGAGTGGAAGGAATGACTGATATTTATTTGAGCCAGAATACACAGAAGAGGAAATCTTACAGCGGAGACGGCAGCAGGCAAATGTGCAACAGCGTGTTCAGAGTGTCTCATTCAAGTAATAAAGTATCGCAGCATGGACGTTTGACAAATCGTTTTATGGCTATGTTTAGGTAAAAATAGGTTTATGGTGATGTTTTTGATGTTCAGAGTATACTCATGTAGTATTAGCGAAACCGAACTACAGCAGGCTCACGAAGATTAAGGTCTGGCATTTATACCGTATAAGACGAGGATTACAATGTCTGCAGCAGCTACAGAAGACGGTACAGTCCATGATATGATACAAACCCGCTGGCTGATGTGGAAGCAGGACCTGGCACAATCTCTGTTACCAACTGTTACAGACCATGGATATATAATTTTTATAATTATTATAATAACGGATTACAGGATTGAAGAAGGTCAGCAAATGTGTTTTAAAGCCCAAGAGTCAACGCCATGTTGGACTTTCTTTTCTCTGGAGGCTTTCTTTATGATACGTGCGGTGATATGGCAGGCAACTAACTATGGCAAATAAAATTGTGTATCGATACAAAGCTTGTAGGTTTTTATTCATTACTTTATTATTATTGAAATGCAAATACGGACATGCATATACTTTTTTGTCGTATGTTGGGCTTCATCACAGCTAACCACTGTTTTACAACGCTCAACAGTTACATGTGAAATGTGATGGCTGCCGCTTTAGCAAATCGATATCCTCTACAACCAAAGCACGGAACGATGAGACGGCATGATGTTATCTATACAGTATATATCTATATAGTCCGCAGGTCGAGAAATACAAAATACCAAACTCTACAGACTCACGCTTGCCACGCAGTGCACCATGGACGTTGTAGTAAATTGACAACATTATACAACTCGCGTCTTTAGTTTATTTGGAGCGTTTTTGTTTGGTTTGTGGGTACATTTGCGACAGCTTGGGACACTGATCACACTGATGATGACACTACAAACGTGGCTGTGCCGGTGGAACGTCACTTTAAGACAGAGGCTGTCTTCTTTGGTCTGCAAACACACACACACACACACACACACACACACACACACACACACACACACCTGAGAGTCATTACGTCATTACACAATACACATCACCACCTTATAATGGCCAAGTAATAAAAAAGGCTTCTAATTACGAGAACATAAAATGTGTGTGCGAGGAGCATCGTTACTATTCATACACGATTGAGCTGTAATGGGAGACACATTTGAAATGTCTTTTTTTATGAAATATAAATAAAGATATATATATATAAATACAGAGTTGAGTCCCAAAATCCCCACATACTGTGAGTATGTGTGTACCGTGCTTTTGGTTTATAAAGCCTCTTAATTTTAAACCTCCTGCCAGAAAGAAATGAGAGAGTGGGGGGGGGGGGGGGGGGGGGGGGGGGGGGGGGGGGGGGGGGGGGGGGGGGGGGGGGGGGGGGGGGGGGGGGGGGGGGGGGGGGGGGGGGGGGGGCGTTGCTAGACAGCTGCAGACAGTAAGGAGAAAATCTCTTTTGCTAAAGGAGTCCATCCTACCTTCTTTTCTTCTTCCACAGAGATTTCACTCATCCTACTTTGACCCAAATCTGGGGCGAGTGGCGGGCCGTTCAGCAGGACTGTTTGTTATGACGGCGGCGGTGTGGTCCACCACAGCTCTGTAGGACTAACTACGCAAACAGAGACATGTGCACGCATATATATACGACACGAAGTATGGATCATCACGCTGGACAATAATGTGACCTGCAGAAAATAAATAACAACGAGAGTGATACAGTACTCGAGCGTGAGGGTTTTCCCGATAAGAACCACACCGTGAGCAAAATAGGACCGGGATTTTCTACTTTAGCGAAGGCATCAAAGGTGAGCGCACAGAATCGACTTTGGTACGGTACAGAGACAAAAAGAGACGAAGAAAAACCCTCGGCGATGGGCCATAATGAATTTTCATATTTTGTGTGGTCATTGATTTTCCCACATTCACCCGCTGATCACGAGGCACCGCACGGCGGGGGGTCAAAGTTCTCCTGGGCGGTGTCGGTCCTCCGCACCCGTGCTGTCCTGTATTGCAGCTGACCTTTTCGTGAAACAACAAAATGTACAGGGTTTTTCATCGTGAGCCATGAAGCGAGCGGCATCGACCCCGGGGGGGGAGGAGAACCTGCTGGAAGAAGCAGCGACCAGCAGCAGTCGCTTCATTTGACAGAAACATCAGTTGTTATATCACACGGAGGTTGCTACCCGACTGTGGACGACTGTGTGTGATTGATGACCTGGCCCGATTCAGGCTGCTTAGACTCTGGGTGCTGCTGGGTGAGCCTGCACACCTGTGGTGCATGAGAGCAATCAAGGCCCACAGGTTAAACCAGCCATCACACACACACACACACACACACACACAGGGAGAGAGCTCTGACATGTCAGCAGGTAACACCTGCTCTGGCTGTAACGTCTTGCCAACACTCCAATAAACTGGTTTACAACAACTACCTGTGTCCTGGTCGTGGGAGGAGCCCAGCACTGCCACTTGGGTGGCTTGTGGCAGGGGAAACTGCCACACCAACATATGAAGCTAGGTTGTTGAGCACCGTTGAGAGGATAAGGAGACTCGAGGACTCAATGAGACAGAGAGAACTGTGTCTGTGTGTGTCTGCCTTTTGCCTTTCAATGTGCCCCTGATAAAAAATACAGAAAGTGTGTGTGTGTGTGTGTGTGCATGTGTATGCGTGTGTGTGTGTGTGGGGGGGTTTTTGTGTGCATGTTTGCGCGCGCATGCTTGCGTGTGCATGTGCATGTTTGCATGTATATATGTGTGTCTGTGTGTGTGTGTGTGTGTGTGTGTGTGCGCGCATTTCCATTCCATAAACGCTTTCTTGAGTGGCTAGTGGTGATCGCTGGTTAAGCCCGGTGCACCGCAATATGAAGAAATGCATCGGTAATACCTTTAATATCCGTCTACTATTCACAGAAGGAATAATGGCTATTATTTCCTCTCTCTTTATACATGTTTGTCTTTTTCCCCATTGTTGTTCAGAATCGATATTTAAGCTGGAGGGCATTTCGGGGTGGGGGGGGGGGGGGTTGGGGGGGGGGGGGGGGGGGGGGGGGGGGGGGGGGGGGGGGTTTGTGACGTGTGTCAATGCGGGCATAATATTTCACCCCACTATCGATACGCACACAAGCGCACAACTCAATGCGAGACCAATTAGTTTAGCAGGTCAGCGCTATTGGCCACAATGTTTTTGTGATGTACGGCTATACGGATTTAGGCTAGCGGTGTTCAGGACAGATTGCAGCATTTATCTAATTTTGCAGCCAATGGGAAAATAATCAACCGGCCTGCCAACAGCGATGAATGTCAAAATGTAATAAAATCACGGCTCTTTCCAGAATAACTCCCCAATTTCCTGAAAGGTCTTGGCATCGCTGTGTATCTGTTCCCTGTCAGACAAGGGTCAGTCTGAAGGGTCGTACACTGCCACCATCAATACATATTTATACTTATGGTAATTGGGCCATTATTTTTCCCGCCACAAATGAACGATCCATTTAATCAGAAAGACGGTGAAACCCTTGAATGCACATTTTTTGCATGGAATTATTTTATATCATTTTGGAATATGTAGTTTTGCGTGATGTTTTTTTTAGACTCAAACCCCAGTTGCCTCTGTGTTCTTGCTATAGCTCTGTCAAAGATATAGCTTTAGAAGGATTTATTTCACCTCATATGTATTGATGGCATGAATATACTGTGTGGCATTATTCCAACCTCTTCCCCGGTAAACAATCCCCTTCAAAATAAAAGCCCTTCCATTAACAGAAAACAAAGAGTGTGACTTGTACATCAAAGATCATTCAATTCAAACAACATGTACTCAAATGTAGTACATGAAAATGATACTTAGTATTGACCAAAGTTAACTTTCAGGATTAGATTGAGTTCTCCTCTGCTCAAGAACTTGTATGTTGTATGTTCTGTGAAGCTGTGTGAACATCACTATAGCGGCATGGTCCACTGACATCCAGTATGATGGATGCCCACACTGGTGTTCTTCCCCGTGCAGACTGGCAGCCTTATCAGCCTGGAACAGCAGGGCGCAGCAGTCCTCTGGCCGGCTGGCTGGATTGTTTATTTTGATCCTATCCTACGCTATAGTCCACTAGAACCTGGGGTGGCCATAACCTTCTGCTACCTATAGACAAGGGCTGGATACAGTTCCAGCTCCCTGCTAACCCACACACACACGCACATGCACGTGTGCATGGATACACACACACACACACACACACACACACCATGCACATGTGCATGGATACACACACACACACACACACACATGCACGTGTGCATGGACACACACACACACACACACACACACACACAAATGTGTGCAGACACACACACACACACACACACACATGCACACAATCAGACGCACACACACCCACACACACACACTGAGACACGCACACATACAGTGACACACACACACTTGTAATCCTGTGGTTAATATGCTGTTGTTTGCTATTTGACTTGCAGGCTTGTGAAAACATCTCTCTGTGAACAATGGATGGGGTTTATAAGAATTCAAGCAACGTATTACAATTCTTCTGTTAGTACTGTCAAGTATGGAAAGATATTATTTATTTGCTGTTGTCCAGATGGGAAAGTTGCTTGCTTTTTAAAAAACTTTTCTCCACTGCATTTCAAAATTGATATATACGTATTACTTATCTTAATCATGAGGTTATTTTTTATTTTTTCTACACAAGCGATATAGCGATATAGTGATATATATATGGTTTGTTTTTCCTATCATCAAAAAGGCATTACGACTTTTACTTTCGAAAATGTTTACTTGACAATTTTGAATTTAATTGGATCCCCAGACCTCTCAGTCTCTCCATGGTTAGCCTAGCGTCGATAGCCTTAGCTTACCCCTGCATGGGGGTCCACAGGGGTTGGTCAGGTATTTATAAAGGTGTTTACGTATTCCACGCACACTTTAACTGCCTGGCTCCATCCCATCATTGTGCTGTCTTTCTTCCTGAGTGACTTTCACAGTCACACACAACTGGACCTGGGTTTCAATCACCCCTCACCCCGGACACGTCCCAAAAGTGTGACATCACGCACGCGGGCCAATCACGCGGCTCCATTGATTAGTTGTCATGTGTTCGGTCGTCGTCAGTGCACACTGCATCGACGACTTAGACGAACTGGTCAATTAATGGGTATGGAGAGGAAATATTCCTCCACACCGCCCCTATTTATTGGACTGGTACAATATTTGACTTGTACAATACCGATTGTTACGACCCCTAAATGGGTCATTACCTTAAGCAAACTAAAAGAATGCGAAAACCAGTTAAGGCGGAAAAAGGAGTGTTTTAATATAATATAATATAAATCCATAAAATAAATTATACAACAAATCAGGATAGAAGCCAATTCACTTTCAGGGTGGCCCGGGCCAAAACAGCAACAACAACAACAACAACAACAACAAAATCCCAGCCCTATCTAGACAATAGAGACTAAAAGTTTTTTTAAACTAAACTACTCCTAGTTATTAAAAGAAAATACAATACTAAACTCCCTAACTAAGAATAACCAAAGAGAAAACGGGGTGGGATAAAAAGGCAGCACACCCCTAAGACAGGCTTTCCTAAACTTTAACAATCGTACAAGAATATAACAAAGTTTAACTGACAACAAAAATCAACATACGCAGTGTGTCTAAGTCTAAGGTCTTCTCTCGACTGGAGCTTCCCCAGGCTGTCCAGTCTTAATTAGTTTATTCCTCTCAGCTGGTCACGTGTGCAAAACAGGACCTGCAAACAACGAAGGAGAGGGAGGCGCGCACAGCCCTACGTAGTACGGCCACAATTTACATAGGGACGTAACACTCCCTGTGGAGGAAGAAGTGTCCATTAAACACATTGTTTTTGTTTTAGGGATTCTAGAGGAGATAAAAGAAGATAAAACTGTGGTAAAAGGATAGAAAGCAGGCCTATCTCCACCGCTGACCTGAATGTAGCTCTGATTATGATGATGTGTGGTGCACAGGGCGGGGGCTGAGAACTAAAATATAATGCCTCTGCCTCTCTCTCTCTCTCTCTCTCTCTCTCTCTCT
>OOFB01019295.1:53453-64515 GCA_900323305.1 Trachyrincus murrayi
TTATCAGAACAGTGTTTCCATGGCTCAGAAATGCTTGGATTGTTATCGCTTGGTTTCTTTTGTATTGTTACTAATATGCTGTCATTGTATCAGAGGTCCGAGTCCTCAAAACTGTATATACTTTTTTCAAATGGCTTAAAATGCAATGCCGCGCCCCCCCCCCCCCCCCCCATCTTCTTCCCAGGAGCATTCGATCTCTGACATCACGCCTCTAATTGCTTAATTATTGCAGACGTTAAGCACTTTTGTCTCTTCTGAGTGCTAATGTTGCCATTAGAAAGCCATTATTCACCAGAGGAAAACCCAGGTCCTGGATGCAGACGCAGAGCACCCCAAATCCTTCGACCCGGCCCTGGGAAGATAATTACCATTGAGAAAAAATCCTTTGCAAAATTAAATTGGCTGATATTCATTACTGGATCCCCCCACTCAAAGATATGCTATCATACGCCCCATTACACAAGTCAATATGAATTCATCTACAGTGCCAAAGAGAAACTGGAGAAGTAGGAAAAGGTGTCTTGCGCACTTGTGCCCTAATTGATCTCATTTAAATTGTGCAAATTTAACATATTCCGATTGACATGTTAGTGTTAGCTTAATGAGTCGCTGGTGACATTGTTTACGCTGTGTGGTGTTATTCCTCGTTTGCATAGATTACGTTTGATTCACATTTACAGGTCAAATGCAATGTAGTGTTGATGGAATATGTTAAATCAAGACAAAAACGATTTATTTATAGTTGGATTCATTCATAGCCAAATATTGTTATGTTTTTATTACAAGGAGACATATTATATATATATTAAACACAGGTCAGTTTGTCTTTAATGTGACAGACAACAGGATCCAAAACATATCACAGAGGGATGTGTTACACACATACACACCTACCGAGTGATGGGTGATGGTAGCCTAGTGGGTAAGGAACAGTACTTCCAGACAGAGCACCGGAGAGTCATGGGTTCGATCCCCGGGTCTGCCACCATTGTACCCCTGAGCAAGGTACTTAACCCTGAGTTGCTCCAGGGGAAATGTCCCTGAAATAGTTAAGTACTTGTAAGTCGCTTTGGATAAAAGTGTCTGCTAAATGTAAATGTACCGAATATCTTGTCCGGAAAATGTCACTGTTTTGTGTAGTTTGTACTTCCTCAAAGTCTGAAATGCCATAGCTTAATTCAGCTGCACCGTCGCCGCAAATGTGTGGCCTGGCTTGGCCACGTGAGTGTACGGTAATTGGTCACCCGCTTGTCTACACAGCCAGGAGGGAAAAAAGACCACCCATTAAATCGGCTTCAAGGAATAGAAGGAAATCGATAGACTGAAATTAGGTGAGATTGCAATGGATTCCATGGAACATCATTTTCTGATGCTTAATGCACACCTTGATAACGCCTAACAACATAGATTTCAGTTGTCCATCACTTTGAGGATAGTCGCTTTAAAAATACACGTTTCATTCGTTTTTTAAGGTTCCTCGTGTTTGTGGAGAGCTCCCCTTCAGCTCGTAAAGAGTGCTTTTTATTATTTGCTGTTGTTTGCGTTGAGCAGGGACATGCGAGTGGTGGTTTGGGGAGAAAAAAAACATCTATTTGCAGGAAGAGCTGATGTATTAGTTGTTGGTGGTCTAATCTGTATGTCAAAAATTACTTTTGTGGGGAACCTAACCGCAGTTGAAATGCACCTGGAACATTTGATATTGTTGTTCGATGTGATGCATTTCTGACAGACAACATGTCGTCAAAAAAACTAGTCTGTTGATCGTCTGTTCTTCCTTTCTCTTCGGGTGACAAAAGTCAGTTCAATGTCATCCAAAAACACTTCGGATTGATCATCTGTCAGGGGGGGTATTTTTTGAAACATCCTTTCAAGCAACTTATTTTTGTGTTGTTGTTGGAAGACCTTTGACTTTTCTACCCCCACTGAGTTCTGGAAACTGATATTGTACAGACAACGGTGGCCGGCCAACAGGGGGTAGGCCTACCGGTGGATATGTGATTTAGGGTAAAAATCAAGTGAATCCAATTCATCTTTAATTGCCTTTCAGGCAAGGGCGCAGAATTGGGTAGGGACTGTAGGGACGTGTCCCTACCAATCAAGCAGTAAATGCACAAATGCCCATCGGTCCCCATACAGGATGTGATGTTATAGAGAGAGTTTAAATACATTACAGTGCATGTGATTGTGAAAAGGCATTTCAATACATCATAATCGCTTTGTGATTGCGGTTCGCAATTTGAATACATTACAGTCCAATGTATGATTGGAAATACACCGAAAACACATTTAAAAGCAATGCACTCAAAGACGGCATGAAGACCACCATGTTTTGAGATGGATTCTGTGTAACGTGTCACATTCATATGGAACCACGGCTCAAATGAAAAGCCTTGTTACTGCCAGTGAGACGTGTGGCTGGCAGAAAAGTGGTGTGGTGTGTATTGTATACGGCAGCCTCATCGCAAGTCCTTCACCCGACCACAGGGAGCCCACAGATCATCTCTTCTGCCTCTTTATTGTTCCGTTTGTTTGTTTTTGCCGTCAGCGGTCTGGGGTTTTTACGAATCACTTGAGAGTGGATGTTTATCGCACATGGTCTGCGCTGCAGTGGAACAGCATGTCTTGTTCGCACTCCGACGCAGACTTGAAAGCGTTTGTTTCATGTGCTTTTCTTTTTCTTTTTGTGTATTTACTTTTGTAGATATGCTTTTTAAGTGTCTTTTCATTATGTTCGCCAACAGAAGAAACATAGCAACGCGAAGCAATGCAGCAAACAGTGCACAATGCTAAAACTGAAACACATTCTCTTCACAGATAATATCGGCCCCATGTCGAGGTTTCCTCATCTCGCTCTGTTCTAGAGTTGACCACATCAGAACCCCAAGCCGTCGCACGTGTCAAGTCTGCGCGTGTACGCTCCACGACGAGAACACACACACGCACGACTATGCAGATGCAGCAGCGTGTACAAAGGGGAAGGCCGGTCGGCCGGGGTCATCGCCGCGGGACATTGCTTCATAATATGTTGCTCTCAAACGTCCTCCCATGGTTTCGGGACTTAGGGGCCCCGGTTATAGTCAGGTTCCATTACTGCCCCGGCATCTCCATTCACACTCTGTGCTCCTCCAGCTGGGCTCAAATGAAAAGCACTAATGCCCCACCGCAGAGAGGCCAGCCGAGGATACAGAGCTGGGCTCTGATGGGCGTCTTGGAGTGGCAGCAGGCGGCCTGCAGCACTGCACCAGAAATGGAAGTGGGAATAAGAGTGTGTGTGGGTGTGTGGAGTTGTGTATGGTGATGGCAGGGGGGGCGGGGGGGGAGTAGATGTGTGCACATGTGTAAGTGTGTGTGTGTGTGTGTGTGTGTGTGTAAGTTTGTAAGTGTGTACGTTGCTACGTTTGTGTGTCTGTGAGTGTGTGAGTGAGTGTATGTGTGTGTGTGTGTGTGTGTGTGAGTGGATGTGTGGGTGTGTGTCACATGGTAAAAAAAAAGATGCTGACCAAAGTACCAAACTAAAATGCTAAGAAGCAAGCGCTCTGTGTGCACATTTAATGTCAAAAATGAAATTATCTTCTTTTAGTTTCGTGGAAAAAATGTTTGGAGTTGCTTAATTTAGTTATTTTGGATCATGAGCATTCTTCAACCGCTTTTATTTTGGTAATGACCTAAACAACACGTCTGAAATAATGACTTCCTTCCAATCCCTTCCTTAGCATTTAGAGATTTTTTGAATATACTTTATTTATAATTTTTTTGGTTTACATTATACAAACAAACAGAACACAACGTTCATAACACTCCAGTTCCCAAGACATACAGAACGGGGAGGGAAAGAAACAAGAAATGACCTATGGTTTTGTATTTTGTGAAGCACCTTGTAACTCTGGTTTTGAAAGGTGCTACAGAAATAAAGTTTATTATTATTATTATTATTATTATTATAATAACAACAACAACTAGCCAGATACTTTCATACAATAAACAATATCGGTTTTCTTATACAATGCAATTCTAATTTATTTAGATTAGATGTATTTACATTAGCCTTAATGGAGGACACCAAGAGTCTTTAATACATTGAAATACATTTAACAGCATATTTAAAAAGCACACCTGCACCTGTATATAGAAAAGTATAACTATTTTCAATTCAACCTATTCAACCGTATCTGTACTGCCAGAAGATGCGATCGCGAAATACTCGCAGTGCTAATAGTTCTCCAAGGTTGATTTATTTGTTCATCCTTTTCTATAAATGCACCTCTGCACTGTGTCCTCTGGTGTCCCTGACGTAATCCCTGCTTTGTTCTCACTTCCCTATTTTAGCATTCATATTACTTTTGTTTGTATTGGCAAATCAAGCCAATTTGCATGTCGCTTCTGCTTCGAGCCTCTGCTATTTTCTCTCTTCACGCCACCGAGACCCTCGCCTCGATTGACCAAAGAAATAAATTCCCCCACGTGGGCAAAGAAATGAAGAAGAGCGTCGTCAGAAAGCGTTGGAGAAGATGGGAGCCAGCTAAACACGGCGTCTAAACGGAGACGCGCGCACACGGGAGAATACAGCGCCGATGCGCGATGGGGTGGTGTGAGGTTAACCAATAACATCACGAAGACAGGCCGAGAGACGGCCAGCCACTCAGAGGAACGCGTCCGTTAATTAACACACACACACACACACACACACACACACACACACACACACACACACACACGATATCCAGGATTACGCCAGCCTGCGCTGTAAGCACGTCATCAACGTTAACAGAGTTATTTTTATTAAAGGGGAGGACAGATTGGAATTATCCGTTGTGGTGCTTCATGGCCCGTTCATTCAAAACGTAATGTGATGGTAGCTCTTAACCCTAGAGGCTCGTGCAGCGCTTCGATGGACACGACGCAGCGTTGTGTAACAGATAGATAATTATGTCTTGTTATTAGGAAAGACAATAACGGGCGCCACTGAGTGGTACTCCAAGTTCTTGAGCAGTGTTATGGCTCTCGTGCCGTTGGTTGCCGACCTTCATTGAAAACATACAAGGGGTGCATGTGTTTGGGTGTGTGGAGGTGTCTGTGTATGTGTGGTTGGGTCTGTGAGCGTGTGTGTGTGTGTGTGTGTGTGTGTGTGTGTAGTTAGGAGTGCAATAATGAGCTAGGGGGCCAAATGTAATTAAAAAAATAAACCATTAAACGTAGAAAGAAAATATGGTTATGCCATATTGTAATAAACAAGGACAAAGCATAATATACCACCAAAAGTTGTACATTGAACCGACATCTTCTATCTATCAAACATACAAGGTGTCTGATTGCTGCCATCCGAATATTGAACAATATGAGCCTATTAAGATAAGATGTGTTAATCCCAGATGGGGAGTTTGGGTTTGGTACTAATACACTTGTGTATTACTTCTTCGCCAGCCTTAGACAAGTGTAAATATTTTAGCTTAGTGGAGTCTATTTGAGTCTAAGACCCGCCTTTTAAAAAGTGCATTTCTCCAGCCAACTCAATTTGTAATTTCGTACTCTGCGATTTTTCTGTCTCCTTTTTGAAGCCAGTTCCAATTGGGATTACACTCAATATCAATATTTCCCAGAATGAGTGGAGGAAAGTCAGAGATAAGGCCTCCATATTTTCTGCTGCTCATTAATCAGACGCTGGCAGCCTGTCCCTGGCTGCCTTTTGAAACAGGAAGAAGCAACTCAAGAAAGGAGACTCTAAAGGGAGCCTCCACGTGTCTCCATTTGCAGTTTCAAACACGGCGCAGTCTGCGTTCTGTCACGAGGGTTGACTCCGGTCAGGGATATATTCTGTGGACATTTACACAAATACACAGCTCTCCTGGTTTATCTTGCGCTCTCGTTATTGCTCGTTATCTGCTCTCACAGACACATGCCACGCTACATACCATAACACGACATACCGGTTTTATTCATTTTCGTACACATTCCTAAACGGGAAAAACGTACAAACTATGTTGGCCCGGCCTCAGACAATTTAATGCTTGGGAAGGACCGGGCTTGGCTCATGAACCCCCGTCAGCAGGGGGATGAGCGTTCAGGTTGACAAGTTTCCAGAATAGGCCAGGGCAGTTTTCATTTCTCAGCATCAATGACACTCTGTCTGCAGAGTATTTGTCACGGGCGATTGCCTTAGTAGCCATATTAGCAGACATCACCGCCCTTGTCCAAATGTGCCTTTAAGCTTCCTTTGATGCAAATTTCCAGCGAGCACATGGGAGGAAAATCCATTTCTCACACACAAATCTCCCACTGGGACATCCCTAGAAAGTAAAGTGAGTCGCTCTTCCCAGGAGGGTTGGCTTGTCGGTTGGATATGGGGGGAGAATGGGGGAGAATGGGGGAGACTCTATGCACACACAGACACTCAGTCATGACACGCAGCAAGAGGATTACTAAGTTGTTCTCACATCTCTTTCACTAACTTTGTTTTGCTTTCGTACACTTTTTTTAAATATTTTTTTTACCCACAAACGCCATATCCAAACAAAATACAATTATTAGTTGTTCATATTATTAGTAAAACCAATAAAAAACTGAACAAATACAGTTTTAGGGGATATGTCAATTTCCGCTAATTATATATTAGACCAGATAACCACAGAGGAAGGCACTCATGTTGTGTACTACGTTGCCCAAGGGAAAATATAAATATTTTATCACTTCAAGTGTGTGAACGTATAATGTTCCATTACCCTCCCAATACTGCACTTTGACTCTATTACAAAATCGATTGGGTGTCAGCAACTTCAGTCAGCATCATTCAGTGAAAAGAGTTGCTGACGTAATTGATCAAATGGAATATACTTTTGGAACGTATTTTCATGCTCACGTTGATGGGAGAACTTACCTGAACGAGGCTTTTAACATCACATGGTTCTCCTTTAATATAAAGCTACTAAAAAATGATAGTTTTTCTTTATCTATCGTTCACTGTTTAGACCACGCTGAGGTTTATTCATTCGGTCTTGTTTTTCCCGTCGGTTACCAATTTTGACTGAAAGTCAAAAGTCATTTTTGTATGAACACACTGCCAGAAGTGACACAGAGTGTACGATAAGATGGGATAGGAGGAGACACCACTGCAATATCAACCAGCTGGTACCTGTTTGTGTGCGTGCAGACGAATGAATCAACACTAGTGCACATATGCACATATCCAAGTGCCGTTGTCTTGCAAGCAGTGGCTTGCAAGCAGTTGCAAGCCACTGCTTGCAAGACAACGGCACTTGGATATGTGCATATGTTATTTCTGTTGACGTTATTGAGTGAATAGAATACATTATCTCTTAGTCATGACATTCTGTCCGGGCTTCAGTTCTCACAGGAGAACGCATGCGTAATGCCATTGGAGCAACTACCACATCCACCATGGATAGATAGGCAGCATGATACTCCTATGCAGACAATTAGTTGATGCATGCAGAAATGCTGATGGGAGAATATTGGCCGAGGGTCAGGAGTCACTGCAGTGTGCTCAGAATGCTGTATATATATATATATATATATATATAGAGAGAGAGAGAGAGAGAGAGAGAGAGAGAGTGTGTGTGTGTGTGTGTGTGTGTGTGTGTGTGTGTGTCAGAGAGCATTTCTTTGGGGAGGTCATGTCCCCCCCCAACATATAGTAGAAAATATGTTAAATATGTCCTCCCTTTATGAACCCTGTCAACAGATTGTTATTTCCTATATATTGTCAATTTATTTCCGTTTGTTAAGGAAAGCCCCTCCCTTCCCAAGTGTACACTTGGTTTGCGTCCATGGTTATGATGGTCAATGTAGTCCTCAAAACTATGTTCTAGATGTGCACATATTCATGTGTAAATATCTGTGTGCACTTATCCGTGTGAGGGCTAGAACCTGTGAGAGGGTCGACCCCACGAGGACACACCCCCAACCCAGCTCCGCCTATTTCCGCACCGGACCATGACAGCGCATGGTGTTGTGTGCTTGTATATTCTTTTCATTTATTATATTTTATTGTATTTGCTCTTTACACTGTAAAACCGAACAGTACTTCTTAATAAAATGAGTAAGTTAACATAATCTTGGACAAAAGTTGGAGTCACTCATTCCCATGAACTTAACCTAACTCAAAAACGAATGAGTTAATAATAATCTTTGGAGCATTTTAACTATTGGTGATATAATTCCAGTGTGTTCCATTGACTCATTTTCTTTAAGTTGACTTTATATCATTACAAAAATGTAAGCCCTGCTGATGGGCTGCTCTAATGCTGAGTTTGCACACTAAATACATCAATTAAGACTCAGACAACGACTGTATTCCACGATGGTCTTTTATAGGGCTTTTCCATTTGGCCGTGCCGAGTCAAACGATGCCACGTTGATCACGTTCTCAGTTCTTGTGACACGTCACACTTTTCTACTGTCGTAAAGACTAAATGACAATGGTCTGCCGATGCACTGGAATTAACAGAGACGCTCGGGGGGGCCCGCTGCACTGTGTTGTTTGTAATTGATTTGCCAACTCAGGACAGAGATACAGGGTTGTCTTCCACACGAGTTAACTTTAGTCTGTTCTTTTATTACTGCTACTAATTGTCATGCTGCATAAGTTACTAATTGCCATGCTGTTTGAATTAATTGTAAAAGCACATTGTGTGAACGCGGACACGTGTTATTTTACCGAGTTGTGCAAACATTAGCCATAGCTTGCAAGCAGCCCAATTCCTGCTTTAGTGGTTCAGAATGAAAGGTTTCATAACGTTAAGTTAATTGAGTTGCTGTCAAGTTGGCTGCTGAGTAAAAAGTTTTATGTAAAAAAAATTAACCCTGTTAGCCCGCTAGCTAATATGCCCACGCCACTGCAGGATTGTTATTTATTCGGTCGGGGGGAAAGTGATGGTTAATTCAAGCCTTGGACAGAAACCAAAAAACAAGTTTACCGCCTAGAAGTTGACAAACATTTATTGTCATGTGGAAATGTAAATTGTGTGTTTTTTCTAGTGCCATAAAAATAGTTATTGAGACATTACAGACTCTACCATGGCCAGTTTCACCTTTACCTTGCCTGTATAACAATGTGTGCATATAGTACTTTTAATTCAGATCTTAGAAAGTTAGAAAAATGCGTTTAACTGTTGCTGCACACCAGTAAGAAGAAACAAGAATGCGCTCAGTGTAGGGTGGTGTAGGGTCTAATAATAAGGGAGCAGTTGATATACTGATGTGTGTGTGGGTGGTCTCGGCAGCTAGTGAAAAAGAGAGCCAGCACCTGGAGTAGCTCTCTGGTTTCGATGTTACAGGCTTCCCTAACATAGTGTAAATGGAGGCGACTGAAGTTCTGAAACTAAGGGTCATCCTTGATGATGTCAATGCTGAGGCTTATTATTATGCCCCCTCGTCCAGAGACTGTAAATGACCTCGCTGAGCCTGGCCTGTGACTTTCACCTTCGGTTTCAAGACCCAGAATTTGACAATGCCCTATGCAATTTAGTTAACACAGAGGAGCGACCATCCAAGGCAACCATTAAGATACCATTCAAATTCTTGAGACAGATCTGAGTTCAACCAGCACCGAGAGCACAGAGATCTTCGTCATTCCAACATTCTCACACGAGGCGGACTATGCTCTAAGAGAGGGCAACTCTGCATTTGTGAGAGAGGGGAAAACGGTCAGGTTGACCGGTACACAACGTACTGGATGTAATGGCTGCTGAAATATATAAGCATAAAGCATATCCTAGTGCCAAACAGATCGGCAAGGCTGCAGAGGCTCTGGTGAGCAAACACGCCTGTCTGAAAGAAACCGGTTCCAAAACAACAGGGCATGAACGAATAATAACAAATGCAGCAGTTGAGAACTCTGCTCTGTGCGTATGGCGGCACACACACACTTATTGTACATATATATTTATATATGCAATAATCTCAATCTCAAAAACACGTTGAATATCAATATCTCAGACAAGAGTCTCAGACAAGAACGCAGTTATTGTATTTAGTGTTAGGCCTATATGTTGTACAATTTGAGAGCCATATTCGTTTGAGACATTTAACATATTTATATAGGCCTATTGTATATAATATTTTCGGAGCATATGGTCGAAAAAAAACTTGATGTGTAAATCCGTGCGAACAGATTTGTAAACCGTGCCCTCGGACTCACGATGCCTGTGCACAGTTTTGTAAATCCGTGCCCCTGGAATTCACAATCTGTGTGCACGGTTTTGTAAATCTGTGTCCTCACGGTTTTGTACATTTTGCATATGGTCGCTTGTATTTTCAATAGCTCCCTCAATTTGGATTGGATTGGCCTGGGTGGGGATATTATTGATGATATAACAGTGTTTTGAGGCCAATCAGTAAGAAAATGTAACCCAGAAAAGGGTTAGATTAGGATTGTATTGTGTGCATCTGTGTGTTATTGATTACTGAAATATATATAGACGCCCAGTGTTGTGGATGTGAACATTATAGGGAGGGCTTCTGGTCACGATAAAGTTGTTTTAAATGTTTTTCATCCTGTAATTTAAATGAGATTTGCAGTTTGAAATTTAGCTGCATGCACTTGCACAAATAGTTTATGATACTCAGCGAACTAAGAGTGTGAAATATCGACTAATCTGGAAGAAATCGGTCCTCCCTTCAAGGAGCTATTGCATGGGCGTATGTGTGTATGAATGGTCCACTCAATTCGCTGCTGTGTAGAAAAAACTAAATCCGAGGGCACAGATTTACAAACCCGTATCTTGCACGGATGGGCGCTCGCGTCCTTTGTCCCGAAAGTTGTTTTTCGCACGGTTTTTCGCACAATGTCTTTACGATGGTTACACCCTTGTCTACTGACTTTGAGCGTGTCGGGGTGTGTGTGCTAGTGTGGTGTACGTGTGTGTGCTAGTGTGGTGTGCGTGTGTGCTGGTGTGGTGTGTGTGTGTGTGTGTGTGAATGATAAGAGAGACTTAAAAGTACCCCCCCCCAAAAAAAAACAGAAACCGCTCACACTTAAGAAAGTAAGGATCGAGGAGAGGTTTGTAACGCAGCATATAGAGACCGATAAAGAGACTTACACAGAGGA
>OOFB01019301.1:1224-15713 GCA_900323305.1 Trachyrincus murrayi
TGCAATACTACCAAGTCAAGTTTAGTGATTGGTTGCAGATCTTCCACTTTGTCCTCATCTGACCTGAAAATGTGATGAGCACAGACCACTTGTGTCTCACTAGAGCCAACTAGGACATGGGCTGGAACCAAGAGGAGTACTGAAAATGCCAAATTGACACGTGTTCAAAATGAGTCTCTCGCTCTCCCTCTCGCTCTCGCTCTTGCTCTCTCTCGCTCTCTCAAAAATAGTTCTGTCTGATTATATCCGACATGTTGTTGAAAAGAAAATGTCAATAATTTTCCATTCGAATCAAAATTCCATTTGAAGTGAAACGACAGCAGTAAACAAAGATTGCTGTGAAACATTGCTCTGTAAATTAGGCTTAAAAGAGCTTTCTATACATTTAAACTGGAACATCTACCTTTATCATCAGAAATAGGTACACTTCTGTAGCCCACGCACTACACACACTACAAATTCCCCAATATTCTGTAAGCCCCGCGAGCAAGTTCAGACATGACCAGCTCTGGCATGTTGTCACCCCACCATTATCCAGGCTCTTTTAATCCTTTGACTACTTTAACTTTAACTACTTTTGAATGAATTGACAACACTTTAAGCAGCCCATGAGTTCTTGATCTATTTCTGTCCTTTCTTCAGGGAGTCAAGAAGCCTTTCACAGAAATCATCAAGGCTAACGTTGGCGACGCTCATGCTATGGGCCAGAAACCAATCACATTCATCCGACAGGTTAAACCACTTCCCTTTTGTTTGTAATAATAACAACAATAATAATAATCATAACTATTTATATGGCACCTTTCATACAGACAGTTCAGCACAACCATATCTCAATAATGAAGATAAGAAATACAATTATCAACAATTCAATTAAATAATACACTTTTTTTGAATTAGATGAAATATGACATTATTATTACCGTTACATAATATACGTTGCTGCTGTTAATCACGTGTTAAATTCACGATTCAAATATATTATCCACTCTCACTAGTATTTGTGAGTAAATGTTGGAGCCTTGATGGCTGGGTGAGTGGGTTTATGGTCGATGCGGTTTGTGTTGAAACGCGAGTGCTCCTCTGCTCTGCTCTCTCTCAGGTCTTGGCCCTCTGCGCCTATCCTCCGCTCCTCGAAGACGACAAGTTCCCAGAAGACGCGAAGAAAAGAGCTCGCCGTATTCTGGGCGGCTGCGGAGGACAGAGTATCGGTCAGACGAAACGCCTCTCTTCTTTACCTCTTTACCTCTTCTGAGATTAGTCGAGGCCCGACATCCATGTTCAGGCCGAGCGTCGGGGTTAGTCAGAGCCTTCCCGCGAGACCTTTGAGGAGCAGCCATCTGTCCGTTAACTTAACCGAGGCTGCCGTTGAGCGATGTCAGCTGCCGTGGTGTGTTGGAAACTACCGGACTTGCATTCTCTGAACCGGGATTGAAACCGGTTTATTGCATGAGAATGGTTTTGCAGGTGGTACGTGCTGACATGTTAGCGCTCCTCCTGAGTGTGTGTGGTGACGGCTGGTTTCACCTGTGGGTCTTGATTGGCCAGTGTACCACAGGTGTGCAGCCTCCCCCAGCCCCAGAGTCTAATCAGCCTGACTCAGACCAGGTGAGGCTGCTTAAACCAGCCACCAACCACACACACTCCACAGGGTTGTATGTGGAATAGTAGTGTGTTTTTTGCTGGAAACATACCAAACCAATCCCGTAAGTACAGAGAAGCTTAGGAGTGACTGTTTGTTTTTCTAAGACACTGCCCTTAATGCGAATTCATATTCTTCCTGGCCAATTTTTTTTAATGAAGGTTGTTCAACTTGTACTTTCAGGTGCGTACAGTGCCAGCCAGGGTATCGAATGTATCCGAAAGGACGTGGCACGCTTCATAGAGAAGAGAGACGGAGGCATCCCCTGCAACCATGACGACATCTACCTCTCCACCGGCGCCAGTGATGCTATCGTGGTATGTGTGTCACACAGTGTGAACCCATTCGCAGAGATCCAAAAAAACACTCAAAACTACAGATGTTTTCTTTTACCAGGTTTCTGTTGTTATTTCCTTCCCCTTCATTATTACTATTGCTGTTTAACAGCACTTTTATGCAAAGCGTGTCAGACTTTTTGTTCAAGAATGTCAACAGGTAGTCTGTCAGACATCGGGGAATCAAACCTAGTACATTTCCTGATGCATAGATCACACATGATCCACTACCACTATCGGCTTTCCTTCCTAATATTATATATTCTCAAAGATGAAAACTAAAAGCCCTCCACCGTATTTTGTGTCACGTCGGCCATCTAATACAGTTCAAAACAATCAGATCACAACAGAAGTCACCTGCCTTAGTTAAAATATAATGCAAAATAATATTTCAGGACTTTTATTTTCTGAACCTTGACATTTGCTCCCCTGTCCTTCTTTATTACTTCCGCTGTTCCCTTCATACCTCTAAGGAACTGTTTTCACCTCTCCCCATTTTCCTCTCTCATTTCTCTCTCCTCCACCCATCTCTCCATCTCTCTTTGTCTTCGCCCTTCTCATATGACTCGCTGGTAAACCATATTAGAGCAAGGCAGTAACCCGAATTTAACGAGTCAATTATCCGTCCGAGTGTATTGCTCTGTGAGAATACCTGTTAGTTGCTAGGTGACTGGGCCTGCCTCTGTTGACACAATTTAGATTTTACACCTGGGGGAACAGAGAGGGAGGGGACTTTTTTTTTGGGGTTGTTTATGTTCAAAATCGTCGTCTCTTTTCCGCTCCTCTCTTTCTCCCTTTACATCTCTCGAATCTGACCTACTGCAGCTTTAACGTCCTCCTGTTGTGACTTTGTATTTCTCCCCCCAGACCGTGCTGAAGCTGCTGGTGTGCGGGGAGGGCCGCGAGCGCTCGGGCATCATGATCTCCATCCCCCAGTACCCGCTGTACTCGGCCACCCTGATGGAGCTGGGCGGCGTGCAGATCAATTACTACCTGAACGAGGACAAGTGCTGGAGCCTGGACGTGGGCGAGCTCCGGCGGGCGCTCACCGCAGCCAGGGAGCACTGTCGCCCCCGGGCCCTCTGCATCATCAACCCAGGAAACCCCACAGGTACACGCATGCACACGCGCATGCACACGCGTGACTGACGTGATGCACGGGAAAGTCACACTTTTCGTGTTCGTTGTTTAATATTTGGAGACAGCGACACTATAGTCTAATGACAGAATTCAATATTATATATATACATATGTATATATTCTTTAATGGAATCGATTTATACAAATATGTGTTTGATTTAATTCCGAGAAACACCTCATCTGTCTCATTTGAATCAAATACATTTCATATAGAATCTATATATGACAACCGACCCCCAGCAAAGCATTTGTGCTTGCATTGTATGGCGAAAACAATGTTTTCCTGGTTTCTGGAGTATTTCATGTCCGTTAAAATCACAATGTGGTCAAAAGAATTGGAAGCATTTTATGAATCCATTTCGCTTAATTGTCACGAACTGCGATGGAGTTGGGCTAAGATTTAGCATCTGCGTTGAGCTGCGCCCCAGAGACACAGAGAGCATCGGCAACAACTGCAGGCGTTTTTCACACCATACTAATGCTGATAGATAGAGGTGAGGTTGAAAGGCGGCAAAGTTATCCATTAAACATCCAACTTGGTTCCTGGGATAGGTCAGGTCCAGAGCCGGCAGTGCATCGAAGACGTGATTCGGTTCGCTAAGGAGGAACAGCTCCTTCTCATGGCCGACGAGGTGAGCCGTGGTGAACATGTGTTCAGCCTTTTTCATGTTTCTTGTCTCCATGCGTTAGGAGTTATGAGTCACCTCATTTCGAACAATGCAAGCATAGGAGACCTGGAGTCTAGGACTCCCGGATCTGGGACATCTTTGTTTACCATTCGTTAGCTTCCACCTGGAGGAAGACTACTGTGGGTGTGAGCATGAGGTTAAGATAAATACAATCTTTCCAATGGCATATGGCTTATAATAAATACAGTCTTTCCAATGGCATATGGATTATAATAAAATAACTGGGTTGCTAGCAAACTACTAACATACCCAGCATTAGTAGAACGTTTCTTTGTTCTCATTGTGACTTATACTTGTATCTAAACCAGGTGTACCAGGATAATGTGTACGCGGACGGCTGTGAGTTCCACTCCTTCAAGAAGGTGCTGTTTGAGATGGGACCCAAGTACTCCAGCGTGGTTGAGCTGGTCTCCTTCCATTCCACCTCCAAATGCTACATGGGAGAGTGAGTTGCAAACACACACAGTCCACACATGTTTTAACATTGATGAGGGTAAACATAAGGGTAAAGTAAATCAACCCCCACACACACACACACACACACACACATTCAAATACATACATGGACACATACAAAAATGCCATTATCACACACAGGTGTGGCTTCCGCGGGGGCTACATGGAGGTGGTGAACGTGGACCCCGAGGTGAAGGCCCAGCTCACCAAGCTGGTGTCGGTGCGCCTCTGCTCCCCCGTCTCGGGACAGGCCCTCATGGGCGTGGTGGTCAACCCCCCGCAGCCGGACGAGCCCTCCTATGCCACCTTCACCAAGGTGTGTGAGTGTGAGAGAGAGAGAGAGAGAGAGAGAGAATATTAAAATGACAGGTATTTGATTTATTTAGACCTTAACGACAGCAAGAAAGACAAAGAGCATACATAGAAACCTCCCTATAGTCCCGTCAGCAGCCGTAGCAGCAGCCAGGGGTGCACTAGTGAGAAGCTGAGTGCTGCCGGTCATCTCACTTGCAGGAGCGGGCGACCGTGCTGACGGACTTGGCGGTCAAGGCCAAGCTGACCGAGGAGACCTTCAACAACATACCAGGCTTCTACTGCAACCCTGTCCAGGGCGCCATGTACACCTTCCCCCGCATCACCATTCCTCAGA
This sequence comes from Trachyrincus murrayi, assembly GCA_900323305.1. Classification (NCBI taxonomy): domain Eukaryota; kingdom Metazoa; phylum Chordata; class Actinopteri; order Gadiformes; family Macrouridae; genus Trachyrincus; species Trachyrincus murrayi. The sequence goes on from OOFB01019301.1 coordinate 6,136, forward strand.
AAGCCATCGACCAGGCCAAGGTTCTGTGATAAACACACCTTTTATACTCTAACCTTAATCGTTACTCTCTGATTTCACTGTACTGTTGTTTACTTTACTTTCATTGGCCAGTTCTAGTGTCCTGACTGACCTCTGTCTGTGTGTGTGTGTGTGTGCGTGTGCGTGCGCGTGTGTGTGTGTGTAGGCAGAGGGCCAGGCCCCAGACCAGTTATATTGCATGCAGCTCCTCGAGACCACAGGCATCTGCTTAGTACCGGGAAGTGGCTTCGGCCAGAAGGAGGGAACCTTCCACTTCAGGTTAGTCAGTCAGTCCCCGCTTGTGATGTCATGATACACGTTTTTGTTCTATTATCATCAGTGTGTCTGAACTCTCTCCCTTTCATCTCGTCCGTCTGTCCAGGATGACCATCTTGCCCCCCACTGAGAAGCTGAAGTTGGTGCTGGAGAAGATCAGGGAGTTCAACCTGCAGTTCCTGCAGCAGTATTCCTAACACCCTTCAGAAATATACGTGAATACGTGAATCTAAAGCCATGTCCACAGGACCCTGGATCACAGTTCCCCGTCCCTGCCACGTACCCATTACCACTTTGCATTGTACGGGACAGTCATAGAAAGTGGTGGGGAACTTCGGTTAACTTTATGCAAAAGGACTGGGTAAATAGGGTAAAAATAAAGGCTAATTTAGATTTTATGGCCTTTATCAATAGACTTTAACATTTCAAATGGTACCGTTTGGGAACGTCTTCCTGTAAAAATGTGTAATTTAAATATAAAAAAATAAAGGATTTAATTAAACTTTTGAATTGTTTTTTTAATGTCATTGGTTTTTTTATGGGTGTATTTATTTATTGACTGCCAGTTTTCAAATTGAAATAAATAAATTATGCTTTTATTCCAAAACTTAAAACATACATTATTAATGTAAAACGTATACGTGTATATGTGTATGGAAGTTATTCAAAGCATGGGTGGGGGGAAAACACATTTATTTTCGCCTGCTTTATTTTCATCCATTCATGTTTCCTTTACCTTACCTTTTTATTAGGGTATATTAGACTATGTTCACTACAGGTGATAAGATGTGTGATAACAGCGGGAGTTAAACTATTATACTATGCCTACTATAATCATTGTGGTATTAATATTAGTAAATAGTAGTAAGTGTAGCCCAGAGCTTTCACTGTTCTTTCTGCTGTAGGCCTATAGCAGGACAGATGTTTATGCTGTTTAACAGTAAAATAGTTTTTCTATATATTCTATATACTATATATTAAATTTCTATATATTTTTCCTTACAATTCCCCATGTCCGTAATACGTTTTTAAAGTTGTATTATATTTTTCCAGTTTTATTGTGAAGGCCGCTCACTGATCCTAATATGGCTGATCTAGAGTTACAGCATGAGGAGAGAGGGGGGAGGGCGGTGCTTTTAAAGCACACACTGTACCGTGACAAGTTTATCCCGTTTTTGGCACTATGCTGCTACTTCCAATTGGCAACAAAGTAAATAAAGCTGTAGGCCTATAGACACTGTGTAGACTTACTACAACATTAAAAGCCACAACCGTTCACACGAACCAGCACACGGTCCTGTCACTCAAACACACTCCCTAGATGCACCACTGAAGATCACATTTAGATGTGACGACTTGAGGCAGGTCATAGGACTAAGGCTTAAAGTTTCAAGCTACAAAAACAATGAAATAACGCAAAGAATAATGTATAGGCTACCACTTGTGTTATAAGGAGCCTAGGGTCCCACCAAATATTTTGACAACCAAGTCCAGGTCAGATGTCACGTCATGACGCGACCCATTTTCGACCAACTCCACCCTTACAAAAAAAGACGTTTATTTTAAACTAAAAATAACAGAGTATGCTTTCATATGAAGAGAGATTTGTCTCATAATTATTAATACAAATAGGAGTCAACTTGTGTCTTGTAAAAGTTAACTTGTGTCTCGTAAATTGACATTTTAATGAATGTGCAATGATGTACATACATATTTATGTTTCCAAGTTTTACACTTTGCGCAAATACCTAATAAGAAAATAAAAAAATAAAAATATATATATTCCTATGTCAATACGCATTTGTTGCAGTAAGACAGTCTCAAATCTTAAATTGGCTTGTGAACTGTTGAATCTGCTCTTCTTCGGTGGTGGCAACTGAGATTTCTTCTTCGGTGGTGTCTACTGAGATTTCTTCTTCGGTGGTATCTACTGAGGTTTCTTCTTCGGTGGTGTCTACTGAGTTTCTTCTTCAGTGGTGTCTACTGAGGTTTCTTCTTCGGTGGTGGAGTAGAGCAACTCAACTCGGCTCAAGCACCTCGGTCTTGACCATAATAACGGTAAAACATACCCTCTCATGTAATATTGCTTAACTATGTCCGTTATTTGCTGTAGTAGTAAACTAATAGTTTCCTTATATATGAGGAGTCTGTAGATGGGGTAGCGACCGCATTGTTCTCGTTGTCTTGATAGAGTAACCTATTAAATACTTTTTTCCCACACATATTGGCTTCATTGAGGGAGTACTCCAGCATATGTTTTACACACTATCTTATAAACTTGCATGTTCAAGGTTATAGAAACAATAGTAACAAGCTTTTGGGTGGAATAGCTTAGAGTAAATAGCACATGGGTGGACCTGAACCTGATCTTTTTTGCACAGTGTTATTAACCTCACAGAAACAGATAAACATTTGGCAGATTTTATTGACAATTCGTCCAAGGTGTGAGAGTATCGTAACAGACTTGAGACATACTGGCTGCTATTGTAGAGAAGCTCTTGCATGACACACATTCTGGTATAACCTACCCTAAAGACTTACTGTGTGTTTGTTGTGTTTTGAACTGGGATGTCGATTTGAGTTGTCATTGTTTGTTCTTATATTTTGGAATCCAATACAATATTTGTTTGATAATGTAGATTTATAAAGAAAACAAATAAGTTCTTAATCCTGAGTATCTCTTGTGAATTTTTGTAATGTGTAGTCCACTGGTAATGTACATATGAGTTAACTTCAAGTCTACTTAAAGTACAGTTAAAGGTCGATTTCAAGTATAAAAAAGAATACCTAAATAGTAACCTGGTAGTATACTGTAAAGTAATATATAAATAGTAAACTATAACTAATATAACTATATGATGTTAAGTTCACTTAAAGAAAACTTACAAGTATACACTGTAAAAAGTGCAAAGGGACTGCCCTTCAAGTGATTTCATGGATTGGTATTAATAAAAATCATTACACTTGGACATTCGGGCACAATAGAGAGCCTAAGTCACACTGTCCCCCATGGGACCTTGGCTGCGGTCGAATAGTCAAAAAATGACGTCCTATGTCTTTTCCTAACCTTTCCTTGATGGAAAACATGAGGTCAAGGAAAGATGTGAAGGAGAATTCATAAGGACTTAGGAAAAGACAACCGCAGTGCTAAGAGTGTCCGACTGCACTTACACTAAGCTACGTAATGATGAATGTTATGGACATGGGTCTGCCGTGGTGCAACTACAATGTTCTGAAGATGGACTACTAAAAGCGCAAGATACTTTCTTAGATTCTTCGATACTTTGACCTTCCTAAGCAAAAAAGACTATTTGACCGCAGCCCTTATTTCGGAAAAAATATGTATGGTAGTCAACGGCGAAAGACAAATAATTGTTTGAATTGTGCCATGAATGATACACATATGTTTGTCAATTTAAAAGATAATTTTGCAAGTCAAGAAAATCGCAGTTGGTCATAAAACTGTGAAAATACGTAATTAGAAAGACTACACACCTAAGTCACCTAAGTGACTAACTTTCTCTTTTCATTTAGATTTTATGGCCCCGTCTCTGATGGCCTTTATCAGTAGATTTTAACATTTAAAATGGTACCGTTTGGGAATGTCTTCCTGTAAAAATTTGTAATTTAAATGGAAAAAAACTATTTAATTTAACTTTTGAATATTTTTTTTTCTCATAGTATATGTAGAATTGGCGATCACCAAATTTCGTTCTAAAAAACATTACTCACGTTTCAGTGCAAATACCAAAGACTGCCTTTTTTAGAATTTTATTTAAAAAGACCAAATCTCCAACACAGTGCATTTAGATGCTTTTAGAAATGGAAGAAAGTAAAATCTCTTGTGGTCAAACAAAAATTACAAATGGTCCAACACCGTTGTCATAGCAACACAGTAAAGACGGTGTCCTCAACAACCCTCCTCCTGCAGAGGGCTGGAATGCATCCTGAAGACTCTGCACTCGCATCATAGAGAGTTCTCAGCTACTTGGTTCTCTCAAAGTTCATCTTTCTGCGACAGCTTCGTGGCATGCTCTTCCAAAAACTTACTGAAGCCGTCGAGCGTTCTGTCCCCGCCCTCAAATTTGATTGGCTTCTGTTTGTTGTTGCTGGGCGCCAAGTATATCGTCGGGAAGCCCTCCACTTTGTAGCTGTCGTGCGGCACGTCGTTGGCCGTGGTGTCCATCTTGGCGATGACCAGGTTCTTCTCTCCCTTGTACTTCTTGCCCAGAGCAATGTAGTCGGGCTCCAGCTTCTTGCAGTGGCCGCACCACGGCGCGTAGAACTCGATCAGGACGTCCTTCTCGGTGTCCATGACGATGTCGTCAAAGTTCTTGCCCACCACCACCTTCACGGGCCCCTTGTTGTTCTTGGGTAGTGGCTGGGACTTGATGATGGGCTTCACCTTGCCTGAAAACACACAATACAGAAAATAAACAAACCGTTCATTCTCAGAGATTTAGAACAGTCCAGGTTTGGATTTGTTATTTGATTAAGCCGGGCACCAAACTTGTGAAACGTTGTCTTTTTACCTGCCAGAGTGGACTGGCCCAAGTCATTGTTTTAATATGTAACCCTGAATGTTTTACCTGCCAAATGGTCAAATCCATGCGCCATTGGCTATTGGATGTTAAAGGGCAAGGCGAAGGAACGCACCTTTCTTGAAGGCCATGACGAAGTCCCTCAGCACCTCCGAGTCAAACTCCTCGGGCTCCATGGCGAACTTCTTGCCTTCGTCTCCCAGAATCCCCACGTTGACCTCCTCGCCACTGTCACTCAGACCGAGGCTCTTCAGCTCATCGGCGTAGTCTTCCTCGTCGGCGATGGCAAAGGTGTATTCTGGGAAGTCTTTGGCCACCTCCAGCACCTTTGACCTCCAGAACTGCGTCGCTGCAGATCAGAATTTCCAGGAGTAAGCGGGTTTGGTGGACAGACACACAGGCTGCCTTTATAAAGCATGTTATGGTTGTATAATACAGACGCTATGGTTTTATAACCACGTTTTCTCCTTCGGTGCATTTTATGATGAACATTACAAAATGTGTTTTAACAGGACTTCTGTTATACATAATACTGTGGTACATAATACACAGGCCAGGTCAAATAGGAGGTGAAATTACAAACCTAAGCTTCGACAAATGGTATAAACAAAACAATGCATGTGGGAGACAACTTACATAACTCAGTGCACCAAGGGGATGAGCTACAGATTCGATAAGAAATCTCCACCACTACTACTTTGTCTCCTGCTAAATACCATCAATCCAAGCCACTATGATTTTTAGCAATAATGAACGAAGAAACTTTTTACTCACGATGAAAGTAAAAAAAAAAAAACATAAGATAAGGCTATCCCGGTCAAATACAGCCGTTAATATTCATCAGGGGAGGGAGACATTTTCACTCACCCTTCCTGTAGTCGAAGCTGAAGTCCACACCGTAGTACACGACCACCAGGGGTCTGTTGGCGTACCGCTTGGCGTCATTGCTCTGCTTCCTGTGGCCCACCAGAGGCACCACGTGCTTCCTGAAGAAGTCCTGCACCTCCGACACCGGCGTGGACTCCTTCACCACGATCAAGAAAAACGTTGACGGTCAAAAGGTTGAGGTGGTTCGTCATTACATTTTTACATAGGAAATTTGACGTTCAAGCTAAACCAGTTAAAATTCATTTTAACTTGTGTTTGGAGTAGAATAAGATAAAACAATAAGATAAAATAAGATCCACCCTCACTCAAACGTTTTCCAGCAAGGTTCAGCAAATATTTTAAATTAAATTGCCAAAAAAACAACAACATTTAGTTATAGTGTAATACAAGTGCTAAACATTATTAAGAAAAAGGCCAATTATTTTTAACTATAAAACTATTTGAATGATTGATATTTTGAAGGACATACCTTGACGGAGAGCGTACGTGAGGCTTGCTCATGCTTGGAGCGGAACTTCTCTGGCTGAACCAAGACCACCTGCCCAGGGGAAGCCTTGAGCAGCTTGGCTACCTCCGAGCTAAAGGAATGGAGGAACTTGTAGTCTTCCCTCAGTGAGTTACCTGTGAGCACAAATGCTAGCTGTGAGCACAGAAGCTACATTTGGTGGAAGACAAGATAGTGCTCCCCCTGTTGTCATATATAAGGAATGACAAACCGCTTCAAGTATTTGATGTTAATCCATTACTAACGGATGGAGAAGGTCTCAATGTCATTATGAATCTATAACAACAAAGATCATGGAGGACAGATCTTTTTGTAGGCATCTTTTTAAATCAAATGAAGGTATGCTCATAGCTGTAATGTGCTTTTTTGCCCCAGTCAGCATACAGAATGCTATAATGAATATACTACTAGTATATATAAATATACTATTCATATATAAATATATACTACTAAATATACACATATACTAACAGGCCTCCATGTAGATCTCAAAGGCGGGGTCCTGGTCGTCGGAGAACACGCCAACAATGACCGCATCATCTCCGTCCTTCACCAGCTCCTGCACCTGCTTGGTCGCCTGGACCGGCTTAGAGGGAGGGCCCGCCTGGTCACTCATGTAGTCCACAATACCTAGAGAAGAAAAACAAAAATAAAGGCCAAAACAATGACAACGGTTGCTATGACCGGAGTCAAAATAGCAACGGCAGAATTAGAAAATGTACGACGCGTCCAATGATGTGTAAATAGTTTGCGTCCTGGAAGGCGACGGGAAGGCGAGCGGCCTACCGAACTTCTCGCGGGGCCCGTTGTAGTCGTAGACTTTGCCCTTCCTGAAGATCTTGAGGGTGGGGTAGCCCGTGACGTCGAAGCGCTGGGCCACCTCGTTCTCCACGGTGGCGTCCACCTTGGCCAGCGGGATGGGGGGCGTGCGCTTGCTCAGCTCCTGGGCCGCCTTCTCGTACTCTGGAGCCAAGCTCTTGCAATGTCCGCACCTGCAGGATTACAACACAAACAATATTTCAGCAGCAGTCAGCAGTTTAAAGTTTGCGTTGTTGATTATTTGGGCCATTTTCACCCCAAGCCAAATACAGCCAAGCGAAACTTTTAATGATCTTTTCAACTAAGTTTACTTGCTACTTTACGTCTTCTTTTTTTCTTTTACAATAGACTGTTAGCATAGCATTTGTGGACTGACCATGGAGCGTAGAACTCCACCAGGATGATGTCGGCGTTGATCACCGTCTCATCAAAGTTGTCCTTGGTCAACACCAGCGTGGCCTCAGGAGGGGGCTTCCAACCAGGGTGCGCCATCTCCTGGACTTTGGCCACAATGGCTGAAACAAACAGACAAACAATAAAAAAAGGGAACCGACAAGCCAATGGTTTCCATTTTGCATGTAACATGCAAGAACCATATGCAAATTAGCACAAGGCGTGTGGTTGGTATCGCTCTTACCCGCCTCCGTCCTGTCTCCTTCGTAGTTCACGGGTTGCCCATTCTTCAGGATCTTGATGGTGGGATAACCCGACACGTCAAACCGGCCTGCCACCTCGCTGGCCTTGGTCGCGTCCACTTTGGCCACAGGGATAGGGGGATCGTTCTCCTTCAGTGTTTGTGCTATTTTCTCATATGTGGGGACAAACTGCTTACAATGTCCACACCTAAGAAGGAGGAAAAAAACATCAGTTAGAGAAAATTGAAAGTTTATAAAACTAGCCAGCGCATTGACTCATTGATGCAAGTAATCAAACATCAATGTCAATTTTTTTGATGAAGATGGACAAAATGATGTACGACTAAAAGATGTGTACCATGGCGCATAAAACTCCACCAGAACGGTGTCCTTCCCCTCCATAAAGGTGTCGAAGTTGCCGTCAGTGAGGACCAGCACGCCATTCTCTTCCTTTACTTCAGTCCCATCATCTTCATCCTCCTCGTCGTCGTCGTCACTGTCATCACTTTCGTCACCCTCGTCTTTCGCCTCTGCGTCATCTTAAAACAAGGACACCAACTAAGCAACCCAATACGAAGATAATCATTTTTTTTAAATCAAAACGAAAACGGTGACTTGCGTTGTCGTAATATTTGCAGTAGCCTGGAGGACAGGAACGCAGCAACAATCGAAGCAATGCAAATATTAGCACTGCTAGTGGGAGCTCCCCCCCATGCTAACATGAACAGGAATACCCACACCAGGGCATTCCTTAGCGATCGTGCTATTCGTTGATTTATTATTGCAAAAATAGCCAACACTTACCATCCTCACACCTGACGACTGTCGCAAAGCAGGCGACGCCGAGCAACACAACCAGAAGCAGTGCAATCTTCCTCATTGTCTAAATGTTGCAGGGGGGGGGGGGGGCTTTACAGTCCGCTTAATGAAGCACAGGGCTGCTGCTACTTCTGTTAGTTAGGCTAGCCTAGCTAATGTATCTGATGAATGTCATCAAAGAGTTGTTAGGAAGTTGATAGATCAGGTTCAATCCAGGCGTTTGATGATGTGCGCCTCGGGTTTGTCAATTCATACAAACTCGCACGCACGCGCAACACCTCTGGAACTTCTCTGACTTGCCACGTTCTGATTGGTCCTCATCGCCGAGTGTCCTCCAATCGGGTTTCGCCACTCAATTCCTGGGTCCTGTACGTTCGAGGTCGTCATTGGATGACGCTGCGCTTGTTTCCTCGTGCGTGGGGATTTTGCAAGTTCATCAGATTTGTGTTCATTTGAAGTGTGAGAGCACATGTACAAAGAGGCTACTAACAGATCGTGTTCTTGTGGTTTATGTCAATAAAATAGGGTTTTTATCTCAAGATCTCAATCATGCGTCGTTTTAGTTTCGCGATAACATCCCATGGCTTAGTGAAGTAATATAACTTAACTAGTTATATTACTTAGTAGAAAGGATAGAATACATTCTTATGATTAATTGTGGATGTTGGCCAAAATGGATGGATGGATAAGAATGTATTTGCATGTGCATTTGTATTAGTTTTTTCAGTAAATCTCTTTTTCAGTAAATCTCCTGTATATCTGTGTACATATTCCTTTTTATGTGCCTTCCCTGTGTGTGTGTGTGTGTGTGTGTGTGTGTGTGTGTGTGTGTGTGTGTGTGTGTGAGGAAGGGGGCGTGTGTGTGTTGAGTGTGTGTGTGTGTGTGTGTGTGTATGTGTGAGTTGTGTGTGTGTGTTGTGTTTGTTTGTTTGTGTGTGTGTGTGTGTGTGTGTGTGTGAGTGAGTTTTTGTGACTGTAGTTGCATGTGTGTGTGTGTGTGTGTGTGTGTATGTGTGTGCTTGCATTTATTGTACCTACATATATGTTTTTATGTAAATATCGTTGGATGTATATTTG
>OOFB01019301.1:37789-50365 GCA_900323305.1 Trachyrincus murrayi
CGCTAAGTTCATTTTTTTCGAAATGTACCTAATATGTCGGGTTGTTATTGTTTTTCCTTCCAACACAAACAGAGTTACCACCTCACCGTGCAATGTAAATAGTCACCTCGCACGCGCGCGCGCGCACACACACACACACACACACACACACACACACACACACACACACACACACACACACACACACACACACACACACACACACACACGAGCGCGCGCGCACACACACCTACACTAATTCAGGCGCGCGCCTACATACAAACACACGCACGAGCACATACGCTGACGGCCACGTCTGGGCATACACAGCAACAATATTACAGGCGAGCGCATCACACAGCGAAGAAGAATACAAGTCGAACCCCATGCCAAATAGTGTGGCTACAGTTTATTATATAGCCTACTATAGCTAATGGTTTAAAATAGGAATGTAATAATAGGCCAATAGATAATAACGTTTAGACTCAATTAATATTTGCGCCAAAGTATGACCTATAATTGTTGAAATAGTCAAAAATACACTGGGTAGCCTTTAGCATTGGATTCCTGATGAAACGTAAGAGTGCGTGATGAACACTTTTTTTCCCCTCCAAAATAGGTGAATTGTATGATTTAAATGGTTAAGCTCATTGAAGCACGTGACCTCAATTTGTCCCATATAGGTTAATTTGATAAATGATAATTGACTTATTTCAGTTTGCGCAGGCCCATACTGGGCATATACATTGTAGCTGTATACGTTTTTACGTGTGTCAAGAAAAAAAGCAGGTTCTATGAGAAATCAATAGGAGTTGTACTTTCGAGACTATAATAATTAAATACATTAATTCATCAATTAAATGACTGAATGACTAAATAGGCTACAGAAATTACAAAATTTCCCTGCATAAATAAACACACCAGAACAGAATAAGCTGCACAAACTTTGTGAGTGTTGTGGTCGGTGTGTTTGTTTATGAGACACCATCTAATTATTTAGTTAAGCCTTAGTTAAGACTGCTTGCATTTAACACGGAATGATGTAATTGAGCGATCTAGGCTATATTATTAATAGGGGCATTATAATATGTAGGCTAATACATAGTCTAAATGCCCACACAGTGTGAATTGCATTTCAACATGAAATAGCTAGCCTAGCCCACACTCGACAGGGTTTTGGTTTGTATGTCCATTATTCTATTACAGCCACGAAGCTATTACACACACGTTTGTTTACATAACCGATGCTCTCATTGAGACCGTGGTGCGCCATGCACTGCGACAGAGAGTGTAGAACTACAGACCCAAACAACCATCCGGATTCTGTGGGAGATATCGGGACACTGTATTCGAATGTTGTTAACTAAGCAGACATCCCCCCCCCCCCACACACACACACACACACACACACACACACACACACACACACACACACACACACCCTTTGAACGCACAGAGCAGTATTTTCCACGTTTGTTTTCCGCCTTTTGGGTGGTGCGTAAAGGCACTTGTCGAGCAATGTTAACGCGTATAATGTATGTAGGTTATCTCAGCTGGTGCGAAGACAGTCGAAACGCGGGGTAGCTGGAAACTTTGTGGTCTGTGGATCCCTGGGGATTCACGTTGCGATCGAGACCGGTTGAATAGTCCAGGCCCAGCCAAAGAGAGCCACAGAGAAACAAGCGTCACACGTCTTAAGGTCATATGTTGTTGTTTTTATTTGCCAAACCAAGAATCTGATTGTCATTAGTTTATCGATTAATTCCATCAATTACTCTGATCACAACGTTGCTATCAGAGTACCACATTGCATATCGTATATGCAATTATGCAAATAATTGAACAATGCGATTTTCAGCAACGTGTCCGAAAGGAATACGGTTTTCACGTTAAACTGATTCGTGCTATTGTGGAAATAGCGTGAAATAAATAATTGATAAACGTGTATTTATTTCTACCATATGTTGACATTATGTGAGCACGCGCGCGCACACACACACACACACACACACACACACACACACACACACACACACACACACACACACATTGTAGGCACATTTCTAATTACGAACATTGAAGATTACCGACTGCTGGATTTCCACGCACGGTAGCACCCAGCTCATACATTATCATACCAACCCTTTTGCCGTCCATCATGCTTCAGGGGGAGGGGAGGGAGGAGGGGGGGAGATAAACAAATCGCAGAGACTGGGGGGGGATCCAACGACAGAGGCTTGTTAAAACAGTTTCAACCATGTAGAATAAATGCCTAAACCGACTAAATGGCGTTGTTTCCCCCGACGCACACATTCGTCCCTTCGAGCGTGATATGTCATGTGAGCAGGCGTGTTGCTCAAAGCGCCAGCCTCGATAGAGGAGATGGACGGATAGAAAGTGAGAGAGGTAAGGCGGTCTTTGCACACATAGGCCTACATATCTTGATAGACCAAAATCTGTTAGTTTTTTTTAAAAACATTTAAAGATTTGAATTAGGCTACTTTGATCTCAGATCAATGTTGCTTTATGGTTGCAGCTATAAGGGGTATCTATTTATTTTATATTAATTATGACCTGTAACAATCCTTACAAAAAGTGCCTTGGGAAGTGGTGGCAAAACTCGAGGTATTAGATGCGTATGCTAATTGGACGACCGCAACACAAACTACAACAAAGCGAAAAAAAACAGCCCATAATTATACATTTTATCACCAATCACCAACTGACAATAGTTTACAATAAATTTAATGACAGTCACAGTGGTTGTAATAAGGTAACAGAGAATAACTCCGAATAGCCCGGCGTTAGCTGTTAAGGGGTAACTAAGTTTGGTAATCGGTTCATTAAAATCACTTTGTAAGTAACCCCGTGCAGTTTTCTTCCCCCCACCACTGAACTAGCCGAGCCTCGGCCTACCGTGCCCTACCTACCTTAACTCAACTAATTTGCTATATGCATTGGGTTTTTATGGAGACGACCACGGAAGCACATTAACTTCTAAGAGACTAAAGGTTTTTATGACAAAAAAAACAACTTGCTACCCCATGCCAAAACAATGAATCCGTTGCCCCCCATCCCCCACCCAGCACAGAATAGGATTTTACATGCGATCCTGGCCTGAAGTGTGCGAGGACAGTGGTGGGGGAGGGCTGCGTTCACCTTTCACCTCGCTGTGTTGAGACTAGCTGCAGGCCTGCGTTACTCTCGAAGCATGGACGGGCCACTGCTTGTGGCTCTCTCTACGTGTATAACTCCGTACTAGCGATACTAAACGATACTAATCTGCCAGAGAGAAGCCCGAGTTTGAATGAATAGACAACGTGAAAGAAAAAAACATGCAGCACAAAGTTCCAGCAGCTCTTTTGTTTTTCAGAGGTTTAAACTTTGCTATATGCTTTGAATAAAGCGTAACGCTGGCGACTTGTAAAAAGGGCACTATAATCACGGCTATTACTTAAATACACGATAGCTATGCCTATATGCAAACTTAAACTAGCCTATAGCTCATACAATCTTCTGTCTTTCCAATATCTATTGCCAGGGTATCAAAACGTTGTCTTCATTGTTTAGAAGTATAAAACAGTAGACAATTTTAGATTTTCAGAAAAGGATAATAAGATATGGGCCGTCTAATTAATTATACAATTAAATTAAATTAAAATGGGACTTGTAATTCTTCTTTCTTTTCTCTTTCCTTTCTTTGGATTGCTTATTAAATAAAAAAATTTGACAATATGCTGACAATCCTTGAAGCTAAATATTTAAAAATTCCACATCAGAATATCTTAACAGTGTCTAATCTGTGTCTAAACACACACACACACACACACACACACACACACACACACACACACACACACACACACACACACACACACACACCCACGCACATCATAGGTAAATATTGCTATGAAGACTAAAATCTTGAGAAAACCATCAGTTGGTGGAAAATTGCAGTTGTTAAGCACTGGTAGCCTATTCCCCAAAGGTAGGTTTCTCTTATAGATTTCACATGAACAAATGTACGTAAAAATGAACAAAAAAGAATAAAACAATACCATTTTATTTATTTAATTTTTCCAAATTTCATAAAGGTTTATAATATAATACATAACATAACATAACATAATATAGAACATACATTTAAACCAAAAAAAATCTACTTTACACTATATAGCCTATGTTATATGCATATATATATTGTGTGGGTGTGTGTGTGTGTGTGTGTGTGTGTGTGTGTGTTTGCGTGCTGTTTTCAGTGTTTCAGATGCTACAAGCCTTCTTCCACTATCCCTGCCCTTCCTCTGCCTCCCTTTGTTCTTTCCAGCTCTAATAGGTTTTCCCCTGCCACACACAATTCGCTACCCCCTTCCCCTTTTAGTGCCCAGTGTCGGCTGGAGCATTTGAGCAATTTGAAATTAAAGCAAACAATGAGCAGGCACTCCCAGGGACCTCTCGCTCACCATATTACATGGAGGACGCTCGTGTGCTCTTGCACATTATTGGCAAGTCATTACGTTTCTCTGGAAACCCAGAGTGGGGGCTTGCTCAGAGGAATTGGTGATGCAAGCAGCAGCTGAGTGTTTGGAATGGCTTCTGTATGTGTGTGTGTGTGTGTGTGTGTGTGTGTGTGCTTGTGCGTGTGGTTTCTGTACATGCTTGCATGTGTGTTTAGGTGTATGTGTTTAAAGGCACTGGAAGAGTCATGCTTTTCTGCCTTTTCTGACATTTTTCATTTTTAAATGAAGGTCTATGAAATATCATTTCAAAAGTAAAGACATCACACAGCAGGTCATTCACGACGTCATCTTTCTGCGTTCACCCGCACTGTGAAGAGCATTCCACCGGGAGTCAGGTCATCAAATGTACTCAGTAGATGTTTTTAATTCATGTAATTTATGTATTTCAAACATGTTTTTGGCTGAAAGAGGTTCACTGAGTTCTTCATGGCTGTGTTGCATTTTGACGCAGCATCCTCCTAGCTTTCCAAGTGAAGTTACTAGTTCAAGTACAAATGTGTGTTCTGTAAACAAGATGGTTTTTTTTGTCAACTTTGCATTAGTTGAACCATGCACAAATATTTACTTTTTATTTTTGTTTGTTGAAAAAGCTGAAAACTGCTACTTGACACAGCACACCACTTTGTGGAATAGCGGTTGTTCAGCTGCCATTGGATGCAGATAAAGATTATCTTGAGGTTCTGGTCTTCATGGTTGTTTCTGGTCTTTATAGAGTTCTCTGTTGTACATTTTAGTATTGATGTGAAGATCTAGTTTAGTTGTTTTCAGGCACTTAATGACATGCCATTTGTATATATGTTTTCAAATATATGTATTTGCTACCATTGCCACTGCCATTGCTACCATTGCACATTGCCACCATGTTCTTTTATTTAAAAAATGTGATTATTTTTGTATAAATACCCTAAAAATATAAATGGTCTTAGTTTGAACTAATAACTATCAGTTAACGTTAGCTTTTTGTTATTTGAGAGAAGCAAATGTTTGTTTTGTTTTTTGCAACAGATGCATCATTGTTGTGATAAATACATGTGCTGTACGTCTAAACAAACTGTTTAAACAAAAAATGTAAATACCTCTAAATCCTAAATTGTGGAAAAAAAGTATGTTGAGCTGACAGATAAGACTATAGGCCTACATTTAAAACGATCCTTTAACAGTTTGGCAAACGAAACGTCTGGCTCAAATAAAGAATCCAGAAATACACAACATGCCCACGTGCCCCTTTCTTCGTAACGCGTTTTACGTAGCAATTTCCTTTGATACATATTTGGTTGGAGAGTGTTGGATATAATCCAGCTACAACAATCATCACAGCCTCATGGTGCCACAAAGTTTCAAAGCATTTTGGCCATGTGGGAGCAAAATGGCACAGCGCTCTCCTGGAACCAATCACAACGACCCATTAGTGCCTGTCAGAGGCACGCACACACGAGCGCCGTGCGTGCTACGTACTTCCCCTTCCCAGCGAGCTCTCTTCTTGTGGCTCGCGCCGTTAACTGAATGTTTTGGTGGAAAATACGGCGTCGAAAAGGAAAGTAAACACGGCTTAACCATGACATTTCCAACGAGAGGGACCTAAATCGGCACGGCGGCGGATAGGAGGTCCGATTCTGCGCGGGGTTCTGGTACACCTTTGTTGCACTCGCATGTCCGCTTTCTTCGTAGATGGTCTCGGGCGAGCGGTGTACATCAGCGGACAACGACTTCTTGGCGAATAACATGAAGGAGATGATTGGGGGTTGCTGCGTTTGCTCTGATGAGAGGGGATGGGCAGAGAACCCACTGGTTTATTGCGACGGACATGGCTGCAATGTCGCCGTGCACCAAGGTAAAAGCCACATTAAAAGCCGAGGCTAGTTAGCCGCTAGCTAACAAGCTAACGTTGTCTTGTCGCAAGGTTATGGAAGCCGCTTCGCGTGTGTCAGCCCCGCCGCGCGCCAGGCCGAGGTCAGCCCTAATACCGCACTGCTTTTGATTGACGGATAACTAATCCCGTTTAGCTGCTATGTTGCTCTTTAGTTCGGGTACGTGCCCCATTTCCGGTTTCACGTGAACAACACATCAACGTTTTGTTTGTATTTGCGTGGGCTGTGTTTCTTGAATGTGTGTGTGTATATATATATATGTGTGTGTGTGATGCCATATGTATTTCGTCCCCCGGTGCGCTCGCGACACAATGCTCACAACAACAAAGTTGCGTGACGTCCAATGTTTACAAATCAGCTGCCCACCACCTCGTCAAAGCTCACCAGGCGTGGCTGTGCGTGACAGCTACGCGATGTAACCGCTGCACGTAATCTGTTGTGTGTGTGTGTGTGTGTGTGTGTTTGATAACATGTTGGTTATATTACATTTTTGTATGATGTATACGCCAAAATCACGTGTTGAAGTGTAAACTGCCATGGCACCGGACGGTTTATTGTTTCACTGAAACTAAATTTGGTGTTTGAGTATTTCTGAAACATTAATGCCTGTGACATTGCAATTGTCAAGAATATTGGCTGTATCTTCAACGTTCAAGTTGGTTTGTGGCAACACATTATTTTGCCTGATATTGGAAAGATAGTAAAGAAAGATATTTCCGCAGTGTAGATTAAGGATATTTTATAGAACACACTCATTTGTGAAGTATAATATTAACAGGATCTGCATGTCCTATGTATCATGACTGTATATTAATGCAGCAACCATTACCACTTTGATCTAAACCGTCTGGATGACAGTAGGCTATGCTGTAGTAGATTATGTCCTCTGGGCGAGATTTCTGATCATCTGAACATTTTGCCAAGCTATTTACATCTTTTAGGGTGACCAAACCATAGCAGTCTGTGGTGTTGATCTGGCCTATATAGGAATAAGCTATAATGTATCATTGATGGAATTTTAACCCTTTGTTGCACTGATGGAAAGAGTGGCAGTAACAATAGGTGTGATGTCGGGAAATGGGTGCCATGATTTTTCTGTCAGTGAGTGTGGTTTCCTTATATACTGCGGACAAGAAACCCAACAACCATGATAAAGTTCTTTTTGTGGTGGTTGAGATAACTAACACCTGTCTCCTTCCTTTCGTTCTGCTCTCCTGCAGCCTGTTATGGCATTGTGCAGGTGCCCACTGGTCCCTGGTTCTGTAGGAAATGTGAATCTCAGGAGAGAGCAGCCCGTGTGGTAAGTAAATAATGCATTTTATATGAGTAATGTCTTGTCCATTACTGTTTTTGTTGCCTTCTAGTATTTCATAAAGACTTGCCACATGTTGAATCGGCATGTGCAAGTATGGCTGCATACAGTGTTGAATCCTATCATTTAGCTGTTAGCAGTGTGAAATTGGTTGGTAGCAGTAGTGCTGTATGTTGTGATTGTGGTGAAGGATGTGGGTGGAACGTGGGGTTTGGCCCGTCTCTCTCCTTGGTCTCCCAAACCTTTATGTCAGCTTCAATCCATCTGCCATACCTCTTATTTGGTGCTTACTTCTGCCATTTTCTACCCATCTGTTGTGTTCTCGACTTCACTTGGAGAACATTGAGTACAATTTTCGATGTTAAATGTAACATTAAGACGAAGCATGTTATGCAATGAACAGGAATACAACTATGTTGATAAAAGCTTGGATGAAAGTGCTGTATTACATTAACTGCAGGTCTTGTGGTCATCTCTGCAAATGGTAGCATCCCAATGGCCGGTCTCACTGTAAAGGCTGTGATTCAGTCAGCTCTTGATGTTGATGTTCCCAAATGGACACGCAAAAGGGAATTGCATGGTAAACAGAGTAGGCCTACACATATACAGTGCTGTTCTAGCTACCATGACCCACACAGACACGGCGATGGAAACCAAGCATGGTGACAACCAGCTTGTCAGAACCAACGATCACTTGCTCAAGGACACTGTGACACTAGTCTCAGGTGAAGCCTCAGATTTTACCCACAGCCCTTTAGCCCCTTTAGTTTTTGGGAAATATTTTTAAGTAATGTTCGGTACCCACCAGATTGTCAAATCCCCATCGCACTGTAGTATTGGTAGTGTCCAGGTTGAGGGCATTCTGGTGTAACTTGTCCTGGTTTCACCTAATGTGTGCTAGGATTATTACGATTTATGATGAATCTCTTTGTATTCTAGCGGCATTTTTGAATGGCAGATTATTGGCTAAAGCTGACAGAATACTTTATTGGAAAGCATCCCCACACAAAGTCCAACCACTCTGAAAATGCTGACGGACAATGTTCTTTGAGCAAATGTCTATATACTCAACTGTAATGGAGACTACAAACAATGATGGGGAAAAGCAAAACAAAGATTACACTCCCAATAAATGCTGAGAATGAACAGCGGAGAACGCAGTGGTTATGATAAACACATTGAATAGTTTACCTTCATTGTGCATTTATTAGTTATTGCTGCTGTTTTAATATGACAGCTCTGAAATAATAGATCAGAAATATAAGACTAGGAAAGCCAAGTCGTGCAAATTAAAGTATTTTTAGTTTTCTTATGTGTAAAAGATACACATGATACACAATAATTCAAATACATACAGCTGTATTTAACTATTACTCTTATTAGTAATTCTTGGCTTTTTAGTTATTTATTATTTAATAATAAATGGAGCTTTTATGGCTTTGTACACATCCTCTTGCTGCCGTTGAAAACTATGTTGCTTCCCCAAAACAAGACCACTTCCTGTTTCCTTTATGGGGAATAATAGCAAGCTCATCTAAGGATTGATAATATATATCAAATCATAATACAATGAATATAAATGTATAGTCACTATATTGGTAAATTAGTATGAATGTAGTAGTTGAATATGTAAATGGATAATTTGTGCATTATTCGACTCCTGCGCTTTTGGCTCCTATAGATCTACCAAATGAACTTTGTAATGTATTACATTGTGCTCCACGTATTCTCCTTCGGCGCAACTAGTGGCTGGTCAACCTAATGTATAAGCTCTTATCAGCGCTGCAATGATTCCTTGTATCATCACTCTGTGTTAAACTGTGTTAACTATGACAAAGCAGACACGGTTGGAGCTTTCAAACCCTTGTGTCTTTGCCAAAGCATCTTCTATTAAGTGTACAAGCCCATCATAATTTGTCACCACAAAATTAAGCAGCAACTCTAATTTAAAGCTTTGACTCTTATAGACTCACTGCTCACAAAGCACTCGCACAGACATATTTTGATTGGCTGAATTTTAAATATCCGATCAGCTAAAAACACTGTTCCTTTTAATGCTAGAGAATTTGAAACCTGAACAGAACAGTCCTAAAGATTCACTCATGAATGCATATGAAGTTCACACTTTATCGACTGATCGGGTGATTTGTAAATACACGTCTTAACAGTTTGTAAATTGACCGTAACAACATTCTCAAAAGGTTTAAGATGTACATTAAGCCTTTACATTTCTATCACTTAGAAAACATTTTCTTGCATTTATATATATTTATATTTGTTACTTGTTATTTGTATATTTATTCTATCATTTGTAAATCATAAAACCCACATTTGTGCAGTTCTCATTATTGCGAGTAATCTGATTTAATTAAAAAAAGCCATGAATCCAGCTCATTTGCCATGAAGCATTTAAGTGTACTAATGTGATCCCTAGTTAAAGATAGCTCTTTCCTCAAAATTGGGATTTGCTTGATGACTCAGAAAAAAGGTCAACTTGACACATGGGAGTTTCTTCTGATGTTTTTTTTTCTTCCTCTACCACTTCATTCTCTGCCAAGATCCCATATCCTACCTTATTCTACAGCTCCCCCTCTGATTCTCGAGATATCCTTCCTTAAATACTAGCCATCCTCTACTGGAACGGCCAAGAATGCTTTTATAATTATAAATCGGAGTAATTTGTCATCAAATATTATTAACAATAAATGTGGTCGAAGCAGCAAATAAAGTCCTTATTTTGTATGTTATCCGTATTATTATTGGTAAAGTCTTTAATTTAATGTGTAATTAAATCCCAAACAGAAAATGTAAGTGGTATTTTGTAGTATTTCAATCTCCTTGGTCATTACAGCCACACTACTACTATGTTTGTAGACAGCAAATGGTAATTGCTAATAAAATAATTGTATATAATAATAAATAAAAATTGTCATATTTATGAAGGTATTACTGCCTTCAATATCACCCAGATACTCCCAGTATATTTACAGGTGGCTTTAAAAAAACGCACATTATATGCTATGGAGTGTATTGCTACTGACAGAGTGCTTGTCATCAATATCTCAACATGCCCATTACCATCCATTTATAATTTGTATTCACTGCTTGACTGACTCATATTTATTTGGTAAAAATCTGTCCATTGTCACAATCTGCATGGCACATTTTCAATTTCTTTAGCATGCTCAATAGTACTAGACTTGGATAGAAAAATATAATTAATACAATTCAGTGGTTGTACTCTTTTTCACGACTGAACAATATAACATATAAATCATAATATGTATATATTCAATTTTAGCTGATGTTTTTTTAATCCTTGCTTAGGTTTAATGCTAGGTCTTGAACACCTTTTTGTGAGTTATGGGAAATGTGCCCATTTTCTACAGAAGCGTCCAAATATTTGTTCTTGACTAATTGGCCTATAGAATATAAATCAAGGCCTAACAGGCATTGGATTATAAAGCTGTTGATGCTACTCTATGCTGAATACTAGGGGTGCAAACGTGTACTCGGGTCAACGAGTACTCGTCAAGCAAATCATAAACTACCACAAAAATATTGTAATCGAAGATTGATTTGTAGTAATTTTTCAGACATCTTACAAATAGATTATATATTATGTGTTTTGGCAATTTTTTTTAGCAGGATATAGGCCTATCATTAAATAGTGAAAAGCCTTCGCTGTCATGAATTGTTGTTGAGGCTTCATAAAATAGGTTAATTCGCCACTGTTAGTAGCTGGCCCGGGTAGGAGCAGTTCCCCACGCATTTGGCAAGTTTTCCAATAATGACCACCAGCCAGGAATGTCCCGACATCAAAACTGAAAGTGAAATGTATAGTAGTATAGCGCTGCTGTGGTGGTTTAGTAAAAGAAATCACATCTCAATAGCAGCTTATGCACTGTGAACGTCGTTAGAAAGACATTGGATATTCAACCGATATTCACGCTCTGAATTAGGGATGTGACTGAAGATGTGCTCACCGTTATGAGTCCTGTGTGTCTAGCGGTGTATACCTGCCCAGGAGACGGTATGAGTCCCGTGTGTCTAGCGGTGTATACCTGCCCAGGAGACGGTATGAGTCCCGTGTGTCTAGCGGTGTATACCTGCCCAGGAGACGGTATGAGTCCCGTGTGTCTAGCGGTGTAGACCTGCCCAGGAGACGGTATGAGTCCCGTGTGTCTAGCGGTGTAGACCTGCCCAGCAGACGGGGCTTCCAAGTGAAACCGCCGGGCAGCAGCACTCCTCTCTATAGAGCTATCATTTGGTCAATATTTCTACACAATCGGTGAATTACAAGGTACCCTGCCCTAAACAATAACCTAACTAAAACATGATTCAACGCCACGTTTCAAAATTTCCCCAATGGATACAACATTCAAATCGCTGCTTAAAAGTGTATCCTGCTAGCTGTACAACAGGAAAAAGCAGGTCAAAAACTGCATGACCAGCCGAGCTCTGTGTGGGTGTAACTGTATAAAATACAGATTAAAACTGACTTTCGATATGTGTAAATTAGTGGAATCCATCACAGACATTAAAAAAAAAAAAATCTACAAAACGAGTACTCGCTGAGATTTGGATGGTGTATTCGATTATAATTTGTTGGTATTTCTTGCATTCCTACGAAGTAGAAGTCTGGAACACACACACACACACACACACACACACACAGAAGATACGGCCTCAGATGTCCGATAACAGTTGCGCTTCACTAAAAAAGTTGTGGTTTTTGCGGCCCTGTGGTTTCTGCACACGCAGTAACCTGTTGTATACCTGCATGTATATGAACAGCTGCTCGTGTCTAGCTCTGCGCCTGTGGACGAAGGTGATGTTGACGTGCTGTTTCCTCACCCGCTGTTTTCCTTCCCTCTCCCCGCAGAGGTGTGAGCTG